>JAJIBD010026822.1:0-102750 GCA_021461705.1 Cryptotis parvus
ATCTTCAAAGGTGAAACACCACTAACAAAGCAACTAGAAGAAAAGATAAACATATGGAACTACATGAAACTAAAGAGCTTCTGCACCTCGAAAGAAACAGTGACCAAGATACAAAGACAGTCCACAGAATGGGAAAGAATATTCACCCAATACTCATCTGATAAGGGGTTAATATCCAGAATATATCAGGCACTAGTACAACTATAGACGAAGAAATCAGCCAACCCCATTAAAAAATGGGGAGAAGAGATGAACAAAAACTTTGACAAGGAAGAAATTCGAATGGCCAAAAAGGCATATGAAAAATGGCTAATCATCACTAATCATCAGAGAGATGCAAATCAAAACAACAATGAGATATCACCTCACACCACAGAGACTGGCCCATATCCAAAAGGGAAAAAGCAACAAGTGCTGGCATGGATGCGGAGAAAAGGGGACTCTCATACATTGTTGGTGGGAATGTCGACCTGCACAACCTTTCTGGGAAACAATATGGACATTCCTTCAAAGACTAGAAATTGAACTCCCATTTGACCCAGCCATACCACTCCTGGGAATCTACTCTGGGAAACCAAAAATACCCAAGCGGAAACACCATCCCTACTTTTATGTTCATAGCAGCATTATTCACAATAACCAGAATCTGGAAGCAACCAGAGTGCCCGAAAATCGATGACTGGATAAAAAAAGCTTTGGTACATCTACACAATGGAATACTATGCAGCTGTTAGGAAAAATGAAGTTATAAAATTTGCCTACAAATGGATGGACATGGAGAAGATTATGTTGAGCGAAATTAGCCAGAAGGAGAGAGAGACAGATACAGAATGACTGCATTTATCTGCATAACATAAATATATAGGTACATATTATGATACCAATATCCAAGGTCAAGTGAAACATATATCAGGAGGTCTTGTCAAAGGTGGAAATTATCACAAACGTGTGGGAGTCAGAGGCTAGGTAAGACAGAAAATGGAACAGTGTGCTAACAATTGTCGAGGGTACTAATGCCAACCTAGAACTGAGCATTAAATAGAGGCAAAAAGATACACATGACAACCCTTTAATGTATGTTCTGTAATCCATAGTCTGGAGGGGAAGGAAAAGAGAAAGAGAGAGAAATGGAAAGAAATAAAGAACCTGCCATGGAGGAGGGCTGGGGGAGGGAGGGGAACTGGGGACGTTGGTGATGGGAGATGGGCACTGGTGGCGGGATGGGTGCTGGAACACTGTATGACCAAAACCCAAATATGAATTTTTAATTGTATATCTTTGTAATTGTAAAAATAAAAAAATTAAAAAATATATATTTAATATTATAAAAAAGACTAGAAATTGAGCTCCCTTTTGACCCAGCCGTACCCATTACTGGGAATATATCCTGGGAAGCCAAAACCCACAGCAGAAACACAATCCGCACTTTTATTTTCATAGCAGCACTATTCACAATAGCCAGAACCTGGAAATAACCAGTATGCCCGAGAACTGATGACTGGATAAAGAAACTTTGGTACATCTACACAATGGAATACTATGCAGCTGTTAGAAAAAATGAAGTTATGAAATTTGCCTATATATGGATGGACATGGAAAGAATCATGTTGAGTGAAATTAGTCAGAAGGAAAGAGAGATATATAGAATGACTGCATTTATTTGCAAGACATAAATATATATACATACATATATACATATATATGTATATATAAATATATACATACATACATATATAGTTCAATATATATATAAATATATATATACACACATATTATGATACCAAAATCCAATGTCAGGATGTCAGGCGAAATGTGGATCAGGAGGTCTTACCAAAAATGGAAATTACCACAAACGTGTGGAAGTCAGAGGTTAGGTAAGACAGAGAAGGGAACATGTGTGAATAAATGTCAAAAGGGCTAATGCCAACCTAGAACTGAGCATTAAATACAGGCAAAAAATGCACATGATGGCCTCTAAGTGTATGTATTGCAACCCACAATATGTAAGAGAAGGAAAAGAGAGAGAAAAGAGATAAAGAACCTGCCATAGAAGCAGGCTATGGGAGGGGGAGGGAATTGGGGACATTGGTGGTGGGAAATGGGCACTGGTGAAGGGCTGGGTGCTGGAACACTATGTGACCGAAACCTCCAAACATAAACAACATTGTAATTGTATATCTCACGGTGGTATAATAAAATATTAATTAAAAAATATTAATTAAAAAATATTAACCAAATACACTGACACTCAGTGACACACTGTTAAACAACTATTGTGTCTAAGCAAAAATCATTTTTTAAAAAACATTAGATAGAGTCTCAAGACAAATGAAAATGAAAACACAGGGGCAGAGAGAGTAGAACTGGTAGAACTCTTGCTTTTCATGCAACTGACCAAAGTTAAAACCCCAGCCTCCATGTGGTTCTCTGAATCCCACCAGGAGTGACCCTGAGCACAGAGCCAGGAGTAATTCCTGAGCATAGCCTGGTGTGACAAAAAGAAAATGAAAACACAACATAACAAAATGTATGCAATATAGCAAAAGCAGTACTGAAAGAAATATCTATGGTTTTAAATGCTGAAGCCAAAAAAAAAAAAAAAACAGAAAAAGATTGGGGCCTGGACAAAGAGTCCAGCAGGTTAGAGCAGAACTTCTTAAGTTTATTCCCCTGGTGACCACTTTTTACCTGAGATAGGCGACACAGGTGAGTACTGCCAGGAAGGAGGGGTGACTGTAGCGATAAAAAACTAGAACTGATGGCAACTTCATTCTTGCACCAATTCAGACCAAATTCAGAAGCCATCTCTGATTGACTTCTTTCTTTCTCTCACATCCCCTATCCAGTCCCTCAACAAAAGTCTATCCTGTTTCCCTCTCCAAAACACATCCCAAGTCTGGTCAATTTCTTATTACCTTGTCTATAAAGTGGGTGTCTCTACTCAAAATTCTAGGTTGAAAACAACTAAGACTGGTCTTGGTCCCTCTGGCAAACAGCAGTTAGGGTAAGTTAGATAAACCACAGAACAGATTAAAAAAAATAAGGGTGGGAAGAGCATCACCCAGAAAACAGGTCTGAAATGACTGAAATTTGGGTATAGGATCTACAGCCAAAGCACCAGTGCAGAGAACACGCTGCACTGTGAGGAATGGCCCCTTCTAAAGGTGGATCTGGGGTCCCCACTTCTCCGCTCTTTGTGCTAGATGTTAAGTGAAGGCAAGTCTGATTGGCTGAGCTCAACTGATGTCCCTGAATCCCAGGTGCTAGCACAGAGGAAGGGCAAGTTTGGGTAGACATTTGGGTCTCTTGGTAAAAAGTGGAAACCAACTCCTCACCAACACTCATTTCCCCATGCGTTCTCCAAATACAAGTGATGGCTAACTCTGAGCCTTGGGTAAAAGCCCATTCCTGTGAAAAGAGTGGTGGGGGGTGCAGGGCACCAGAAGATATAATCTATAATGTGAGCCATGGGTTCCCTCTGGTAAAAAAAAGAAGATAATTTAAACACTTGAATCCAAGTCCTATTCTATCACTTAGTGGAAGTGTAGGTCTAAGCAAGTATCTTCCTTCAAGCTCCATCTTTCCAGCTTTAAAATGGGACCAACAGAATGTGTCCAGATTATGCTACAAGTTGTTTTGAGAATCAAAGGAGCACATATTAAGGAATATTTCCCCATCCTGTTCACCTTGGTAAGTTGTTGCTTAATTTAAGGTCATGCTAGAAATATCTCCTGAATGAACGAGTACTAAAGAAACGGCATACAAAGGGGAAATCATTCAATAAACCATTCTACTTAATCTTCCAGTGAGATCCGGAAAGCACACAATTGCTTAGGGAGACTTAAATCATCTAAATTATGCAGAGAGGAGACCTGATCATTTTGGCCACCTACCTTTTCATAAAACAAATACGAAGAAGATGAAACAACTTACTGTTTCGTTAGAAAGAACAGATTTAGCTCATCAAGCAAATGTCTACTGGGATAAGTTAATAGCTCTTTTTTATATAAGGATACTACCTACCATTTCACAGGCATTTTTATAATTTTTAAATTTTGGGGTCACACCTAGCTCAGTACTCAGAGGACCCACCTTGCAATGCTAGGGGACCATGCATGGTGCTGGAACTTGGACCAGAGTCACAGCTCAGCTGCATGCTGGACAAATGCCTTAACCTTTGCACTCACTCTCCAACCTAATAGTTTGGGAGTTTTTTGTTTGTTTTTTGGGGTTTTTTTTTTGCTTTGTTTTGTTTTTCTGAACCTAGGATTGAACCCAAGACTGCAACATACAAGACAGGAGCTCTACAGCTGAACTATATCCCAAGCTCTTAAAATAATTTTCTGAGGAAAGGACCATACCTCCTGGTGCTCTGGGGCAGGAGGTGAGCAGGTCTTGGTAGTGCTCAGAGAAACATGTGGTACCAGGCATCAAATCCGGGCGTTCCTCATGCAAAGAAGCATTCCAGTCCTTTTAACTAGCTCTTCAATTCTTGAGAATCATTGTAGAACAGAAAAATAACAGTAACTGTCTAGATTTCTGGTCAGTGGAGTCAGGTTAGGCTGAGAAAACAAGAACTATCTAACCATATAAATAACAACAATCCTTTAACCAATTTCTTTGGAGCTATTCAGAACTGACTTTCATGGGGGGAATTACATATCACATAACCCATTGGGTTCTAAATTAGTGCTCTATAATACAATAAAATATTAATGCAGTGCTAGGTATGGCTGTTTAAGTAGAACAAATATGGACACCATTTCAAATTAGTCCCGGCAAGTTAAACATGTGAGATTCAGAATACTTGGTTTTCAGAACTTTTTTGGTACTTAAAAATGCATTAAATAAGGGGCCAGGGTGATACTACAACAGGTAAGACACTTGCCTTGCACTTGGCTAACCTACCTTTGATCCCCAGCATTCAATATGGTCCCCTGAGCACCACCTGGAGTAATTCCTGAGTACAAAGCCAGGACTAACCCTGAGTATTTCTGGATATGGCCTCAAAACTAAAAACATTGCATAAAATAATAATAAAGTTGTGCTTTTTTTATAAGCAAGGGAATAGTTTTATAGTACTTTTAGATATAAAATTCTCTATGAGGTATATTGAAGCTTCTTTTCCTGTTTGAATATTAATAAAACTCCAAAATCTTCTCTGTATACAAACCAAAGGGATTCTATGGAAGCAGGGAGCTTGCCTGGCATGCAGCTGCCACCAATTCAAGTGCCAGCACCATATGGCCTCTGAGGACCACCAGGGGTTTCTCCTGAGCACAGAGCGAGTAACCTCCCGTGCACACTGCTGGATGTGGCGGTGTTCATGGGCCGTTTCTGGCTCTGTGCTCAGGAGCAACCCCTGGTGGTCCTCAGAGACCATACGTGGTTCTGGAACTCAAATAACACCTCTTCTAGGACCCCTGGAAAAGTCAATTGTATCAAATCACTCCCACAATACTATTTTTAAGTATTCAATTTGCAAATTCTGGAATATAACCAGAGAAATAGCTGCTGCCTGATTCAGGAGGTCCCTACTAATAGCATCTGAACCAGACTGTGGTCGTCCCCCGCACCCCTCCCCACATGCCCGCCTTTACTGCCAGGGGAGGATTCACTCCTTCAGGGCAACTCGGTTGGACTATGTTAATTATTATAACCACAGTCAACGTCTCTGTCACTTTTACCCTTTTGCCCTGACTTTGTTCTGGAGAGCATGAAAAATGACTCGACCCTCTGTGCCACATGACAGGGAGGCAAATATTTGAAATGACAAGCATGTACCACATCATTTGCCTTTTTCTCTATGATAAACATTTGCTCTAACTTCTGTCACGGAAACAGAGTTCCTTCTCCCTCCACATCCGGAAGGCCACACTAATCTCTAACTTATCAGTGCCCGTATTAAAATGACGTAGAGCACTCAGTGGGGCTGAGCACATGCTTTTCATGCAAGAAGGCTCCCTGGCACACCACATGGTCCCCCAAACACTTCTAGGACCAGACCCTCAAGTACTACCAGGTACAACCCCAAAACAAAAGTAAAGTGAGGTAGCTAAAACTCCATAGAGCCCCAGCATCCGGGGAAGCTGTTGCATTCCTTGCAAGTTCTATATCATTAAAGGACCCTAAAATTTTATTAGCTTAGCGAGGCACACCCAGCTATGGCCAGGGTCTACTCCTGGCTCTGAGTTCAGAGATGACTCCTGGTGGTGTTTGGGGAACTATATGTTGTGAATGGGACAGAACTGAAGTCAGCCATGTGCAAGCAAGCACACCTAAACCCTTGTACTCCCTCTCTGGGCCGCATTAGCTCTTCACAGCATTTTTGGAAAACATTTTGCATTTACTGTAAATCAAGCTCCCATTTTTTTCCACACACAATGTTGCTACAAACCCATCGTTATATTTTTCAGCCTCAATACATGGTTTCTATACCGTTTTGCCCCAATTCATCCTTATGGGTTTCCTGCCCAACATTCATGTTTCATTTTGAATCTTGATCTTACTTTTCCATATATTAGCTATTATTACTATGTCACTTGCAAATTTGATTAGAAACTTAGAAAAGGTCCATGAATAAGATGTGATCAAGAGCCCAGCAATGAGTCAGAGGCAGTATTTGGTACCGTCTAGAACAAGCAAAGAATCTCACGCACAAATGACAAGTTTTAGAGGACAGATACAGACAGTCGAAAACTCCATATAGACAGAGGAGACGATAACACAGTGCAGAACCATCGAACAGGGCTCTACAGGAATGAATTTCAAATATAATTTCAGCTGCAATAGGATACTAAAAGATATGTTTTGTGTAAGAAGAGATGGCAGAGAGCACACTTGCCTCGCACGGAGCTGACCCACATTCCATTCCCGACACTGTATATGGTTCCCCAAGCACTGCCAGGAATGATCCCATAGAAAAGAGCCAGGAATACAATCAGCACCTCTGCGTGTGGCCCCAAACAAGGCAAAACAAAAAATTCCGGGGGCCAGAGTGATAGCCCAGCGGGGTAGGGCGTTTGCCTTGCCGGCCCGGCCCGGGGTTCAATCCCGGCATCCCATATGGTCCCCTGAGCACCGCGGGGAGTGATTCCTGAGTGCAGAGCCAGAGTAACCCCTGAGCATAGCCGGGTGTGACACAAAAAGCAAAAAAAAAAAAATTTTTTTTAATTTAAAAAATCCTTCCTGAAATGCTCATAAATATGTACTAGGGTCGCAATACAAAATACAGGTCCCCCAGGGCGGAGACCCAGCTTCTTACGTGATGGAGTACAACTTCATACTGGGTCACACAACTGAACGTGGGGGAAACTCAGAAAATAAATTGCCTGAAAAGAAATGTTAAGCAACAGAAACATTTCTCAGGTGAAAAGGAGTCGCAAGAGGAAAAAAGAGCCAGGGTCCTGCCCCAGAAGACAAGAGAATAAGACAAGGTGGGTAGAATCATCTCCTGGAATTCTTCCCATTGTCTGTTCTACTCCCCACGGCACCTCAACACCACCACGAGATTCGTGGTTTTTAAATCGCATTTTAAACATGTCTAATTTGGCGTGCTTGTTTGACTTTCCCAGGGGACGCACTTAAAACTCAGCGTGCAGAGGCCTCTCCTGCAAGGCAAGTGACCCTGGTCTAAGAGGATTTCATTTGATTTACCCTTTTTTTTTTCAGAATACCAGGAATATGAAATATCCAAGGCTGCTGCTGTTTGCTTATATTATGCAACAAACCTAACGTTAAACATGACCCTTGAGACTGTCCCCAGGTTGCTCTCCTGTCAGAGCGCTTTGATGATATAGTAAATATCACCATGCTCCCCAGGATAAAAAATAATGTTTAAATCAGGATTTTAGCCCTGTCAAGTAATTTTTTTCTCACTGAAATCCTCCTCAAACTAAATATCTCAGTCCAAAAAATTTTTTAGTGTTAACTCTGAACTAATAAGTGAACTAACCCTGGTCTGACCAAATAGCTCTAATTCATGACAATTTCTCTTCCTGTTTTCTGGGTTTTGTTTCTTCTACTCCTTCCCTTACATGGGAGGGAAAGGGAAATGAAAACATGAAAATGGACAGAGAATAATGGAAATTCCACAATCTGAAAACTGGTGGCAGATAGGAGCCAAATTCCCCACCCCGTCCTCAGGTCATTTGAAAGCCCAACCACTGAATTAGATCACTTGGAATTAGAAATAAAAGAAAATTCTTTTTTGAAAAGGAAAATCCTAAAAGCTTTTTGGAATAACAAGTTATTACAAATGTATCCCATCAGAAATAGCATTTTAAGACTCTAAGCCTCCTAACTACTTGGATTCAGATTTAGGGTGTTTTTACAAAAGCCCTCTGAAATGGACCCAATCGTCATAAAGACCAATTCTGATTAAAAAAGACTTGAAATACCAAATCAGACTTGAAGCAGGACAAAGACCTTGAAATTCATCAAAGCTACAAAGGATCTCAAAGCTATGAAAAGACAGGACTAATTCCCCCTCCATTTTGTCAAGCCTGGTGGCCCCGCCCAGGAGCTGCCCTGGGGCCACCAGCCATAGCATGAAGAGCCTCACAAGTGGCTGGGGAAGCTGGAACTCAGCGCCCTGGGCCCAGATGACTATGGGGCCCCCAGGAGGACAGAAGAGTTTTGGGAGTGGGCCCATCGCCTCTGGGGGTCCCAGAAGCAGCCGGATGAGACTCACCCATCACACTAGCTACCATTTTCGCTGTCGGATGCTGGGAAACTGCCTCACGACCAGATTGACAGAGCAAAAACCAGTTTGAGCCCAGGTGGCAGGGCTGCTTGCGGCCGCGTGGTCCATTAAAATAGTGGAAACAGTAATGTCTTTTAATGCACTGCATTCCACGATGTGCAGGAAAGTTTGGAGGAGGGAGAGATAAAGAGGATAGAAATGACATACAGAACCCGCCTAGTAGTTGAGGTGTGGGAGGGGGGGAGGGAGGTGGGGACATTGGTGATGGGAGATGGGTTTGGGTGGAGGGATGGGTGTTGGAACACTGTAGAACCAAAACTCTACATGAGCATCTTTCAATTGTATGTCTAAAATGGTGTAATAAAATTTGGGGGGGCGGGGAAATAATAAAATAAAATAAAATAAAAAAAAAAAAAAGATAGGACTAGAACTAGACATGACTCCACCTCCAGAACATTCTGTCTGCCACACCCTCCACCTTGGCATTGACTGCAGAGGCCTAAATAAGCACCTCCAACAGACCTGTGCCAACACCCAGCCATACCCAAGAGGGAAAAAAAAGAGGGGGAACAGCCATAATTTTAAGATGGGATTCAAATAGTTATTTTTTTTCCTATTCTCCTTTTACACAAAAATAGTCATCATCACTCCTCTAAAAGAAGTGATTCATTAGAGCTGGAACTACATCTAACGCATTCGCCATTCTATTTACAGGACCTGGTGATGTATTTCTGTTTGTTGGTTTGAATTCTGGTTGGGGGGCAGTTAGCTTGGTTGATTGGTTTTGGTTCTTTGCTGTAAACATCCTTCATAGTTCTGATTCCCTAAAAACTGAGGTATAGGTGCAAAGTAGTATCGCCTTCTGGTATCTGGACACCCCACCCCTCACTCAGTGGGGGTGATATGAAACCCCAGGACTAATACAGAAGTTACTCTTGGTGGCTGCCACAGAGATAATGATTGCCCACAGAGGCTTGTTTCCTAAGAACTCTGTCTACTGCACAGCATGACCCTGCCTTCCCACTCATTTCCCTGGATTGCGGCGTGTTGTCTCTTACCACCAATGTTCCTATCACCTCTGTGAGCTACCTGGGTCTTCCATGGAGGCACCTTTATACTGAAATTTATTTAAAGATCTTCTCTTGAATCCAAAACTCAAGTGAGCACACAGTAAGCATTTTGCAAATATCTCTTAAATGAGCAAATAACTTTAAAAGCCCACTGACCAGTATGTAATTTTCTATGAAAGACTTTATAGAGTCTAAGAACTTTGCTATGTTCTGATTATTGCATCTGGCTGCTTCCCTTTGTGTTCCAATATTTAAGATATAATATTTAGTAGAGGCAAGTTCTTAACGGAAGAGTCAAATATACATATATGCATATATGCTTGTATATATACATACATATAATTCAAAAACAACTGGGCCAAGCATCACCTCCCAAAGCATACCAGAACATGGCCCTCCCCTCATAGCACTATGAGTCATATCATTTTAGTAAAAGTCATTTCATTCAGAACTCTGAAAAGAGACGTTTAGTATAAGAACTGGAGAGTAATATGTCAAGGCAGCATGAAAATTAATTCACTGTTTTCACCCACTTCCACTTAGTTGAAATCAAGCAGAACTCACGCATTGCTCCCTCCCCCAAATGCCCAGCTTCTAACTACAGAGGAGGAGAAACATCCTGAAACCATACCCCCAACAAACACCACATTTCAGTAGCAGACAAAAGGAAATGAGATTTTTTGGAAAATTTTCCTCAGGTACAGATGCATTAAATGGAAAATGTTAAGGACTTGCCACATTTATCATTAAGAGCTTGTTTTCAGACCATGTTTCAGAATTCTCCTAAGATATAACCCTCTTCTCTTTATTTTTTAAGCAGCCCATTTAAATAAGGAAAGAATTTCCCCCTTAGTGCAGTGTATTTGGTCTATGGGAACGCAGAGTCCCCCAAATCAGGTTGCCTGCCAGTTGCAGCGTTGAAAAACCATTACAAAATCCATTAAGCCATCTCAGGATGCAAGGGAGAAAAGGCCGTGTGGTGTTCAGTGACCTCTACACAGCCCCGTGGATTATGAAGCCGGCAATAGAGTGGCGGGACCCTTTCCACTCTATATCTGACCTCCAGGGAGGCCTGAGCTCAAGTCTTTCCAGAACCAAGTCTGAGGAACACTTTTCACCAACAAAGGAAGAATGTAAATGCGTGTGTGTGTGTGTGTGTGAGAGAGAGAGAGAGAGAGAGAGAGAGAGAGAGAGAGAGAGACTAGGGATGTTTAATCCTTGACTATTTTCGCTCTTCATAGCCTGTGTAATACCCTTAGTAATCGGTGATCCCTACAAAATGCAATCTTTAAAAATACGTTCAAATGAAACGCCCTATGGCATGCAGACGACCCAAGAAGGGAACCTAAACGTGTAGAGCAATGCTTTCCTGATAAAAATACAAACAGAAGAAGAAAGTGTCCGGGATACTCCTCCGTGGCTGAGTCGGCCCGAGGAGAACGCTGTGTGTGGGCCACACCATGGTGCCCGGCTTGTTCCAAGGCTGCGCGCAGACTCAGGAGCTGCCTTGCAGAGGGCCCGGGTCCCGGAGTCCGAACTCGCTGGTGGACCCGGGAGATCTGATGCGAGGCGGCAGGACCTCGCACTTCGCTGCCCTGCCTGGCCGCGCGGGGACACGCGTGCGGGACCCCGGGTTCTGGGCCCGCAGAGTCCGCGGCGCTGCAGAGGCCTCGCGCGGGGTCGCTGCGCGAGCCGAGGGTCGCCGTGAGGCCAGGCCGGGCACTAGGCCCCGCGGTCCAGGTGCGGGGACCGGAAGCGCCCGCGGCGGCCTTCCGCTGCCCGCAAGCCCAGGCCGGGCCCGGAGCCTTTGCTCCCCGCTGCAGGGCGGAAAGGAGTCCCCGGTGCGCCCCCTGCCCTTTGTCTTCCTTCGCCGCCGGCTCCCTGGGGCCGAGCTCCCCAAGGACGCGGGGCGGGCGGTCCAGGGCGCCCACTGCGGGCCGCCGGGCCTAGCGCGGGGCCTGGGCCTGTCCGCGGGCCGAGAACCCGGCGAGGTGGCCCGATCGAGAGCACCCGAGGGTCTGCGCCCACTCCCGCCCCTCCCCGCGCCCCCGCTGCCTCCCCGACCCCCTCTCCTGCCCGGAATCAATAGTGGCCGCTGATTTTTCACGACCAGTGCCGCTGTCTAATTCATCAGTGAATAATTAAATCAGAAGCAGGCAGGCTACCCGAGAGGGTCCAGGGCGGCGTCGGACACCGGCGGGTGTGTCTGTCCATCTCTAACCCAGGCCACTGCGTTGGGGGGCGTCGTGGGGAGCTTAGAGAGCGCCCACCTTTGCCCCGGCTGGAGGCTGGAGAGCCGGACACGCCCCGGCGTCTTTCCGGGTTTTAGGGGTTTAGGGAGAGCCCGAAGTCATCAGGAGGAGGGAGAGCGAGGAGCGGCCTGGCCTAAGGGAGAGAACAGGAGAGCCAAGTCACCCGTTCCCTCCAGCCCGGCGTTGGTTTCAGATGCCCCTTGTCCCGGGTGCCGCGCGTGGGGCGCGCGTTCCCGCAGGGCCGCGCTCCGGCCTCGCTCTGGCCACGCAAAGAGCGAGGAAGGCCCCCACGTCCCCTCTCTGTAGGCGATTTGCCTTTGAGGAAGATGGAAAGGGACGAGAGAAGCGCCTAGAAACGGCATTGATTTAGACATCAATCCTGCCGGGCTCCCTCCGCCTGGCGAGCCGCGGGGGTCGCGCAGCCCCCCTCCCGCGGACGCTGCTGTGCCCGGGACCCCCCCAAGGCCGAGCCGCTCGGCCGGGCAGGCCAGACGCGACCCGCACTGGGGTGCGGGCGGCCCGGCTCATGAGCGGCCAGGACGCCGGCCTCGCCCGAAGCCGGCTTCCTCGAGCCAACAGGTCGTCCCGCCGCCTCGCGCATCCAGAGCTTTGGCCACTAGGCCCCGCTGGCCGGCGGCTGGACTCTGGTTCCAACCCCGAGGCTCTGGAAGAAGCCCCGCCACCTTGCCGGCCCGGGCCGGGCCCGAGCCGGCTCCCGCGGGCCGCAGAGACGGGGCCGGCTCCACGTCCCCACGGCCCCCACGGTCCCCAAGGTCTCCAAACGGCCGCCTTTGCACCCCTGCGGTCGGCCACACTTGCTTTTTTCTCACACGTTTGGAAGCCAAACAATTTCAAATTTCTAAAAAAAGTGGCACCGAGCCGACTTTCCCAAAGATAAACCGCAACTAGAGATGTGCTGTGAATGAGCTCATACTTTTAAGTTCAACCAATGATCAGCTCCGAATTCACTGGGTTATTTCTTTGAGAACTCGAGGAATATTTTGAAAATTTCTCTTTTTTTTCCTTTCAAGAAAGGGTCTGTTTCGCATGTACCTTGGTACGCCTCTGGGTTACTTTTGTTCGTTTTCAGAGAAACGCTGTCATTAGACATCGAAAATATTTCTCGAATTTAAAATCTCATCCATTCCTTTTGAACACAATTCTCTCTCTTTCAATAAAAAATATTCCATGGGACAGAGACTATTGAAATGATACAAAATGGGATTAAGCTCCCCCGTTTTCATAGAAAGAGGAAGTGGCCGGTAATTGTATTAATGCCTAAACAATATTGAATCCTCAATCAAAATGGTTATGTCCAGAGCAAATAAATGATCGTTTTAAGACGGTAATAAATAAAAGGCGTGCTTTGGAGTGTCAAGGCAACTTGAAAACAGCTCCCACTTTTAGGGAGTTAAATTTGTCCCTTTTACAATCAACTGCAACTTTTGCCTTCCCTTTGAGAGGGCAGCAAAAAAGATTTCACGCACAACTTGGCCAGAACAAAAGGGCCTCACGCCACTTTTTCTTTTGTGGGACGACAACTGGAGGAGAAGAAAACTTTATTTGAGGCACACTTGGATAGCACTTTTTGAAAACGCAGCGCCTCTGAGCCACCCCCGCTTAAAGCCAAGGCTACTCAGGCTTTGGGGGAACAAGTCGCTTTCTGGAAGTGCAACGTTTTGGGGCCCCAGGAAAAAAAACGACCTTCTAGTGATGGGTGCGTTTCGGGGCCCCCCTACACCCCTCACACACCCAAAAAAGAAGAGAAGTTCTCTGATCTTTACGCGCTTAAATCTTTCATTCCCTTTGACTTTCTCGAAATATAAACCGTCCCTCCCAAGAAAGAAATTCTTTTCTCCCACTGCTTTCGTACTGGTAGCCGCCTCAAAGCAGCAAAACTGAAGGAAGGGTCCCCAAAAGGAGTCTGCAGTGGGACGGCAATGGGTGGGGGGGCTTCTGGGGGAGAACTTGCGAAGGGGCTGTGCCAGCTCAGCGCGCAGATCCCACCTTGCCCAACCAAGAGGCCTGCTTAGGTGCAAGCAACCTCTGGAGAGGGGCCCGCAGGAAGGGAGGAGGGGGTGGGCCGGGGTTGGGGGGGAGTGGGCGTGTGTGTGTGCGTGCGCGAGCGTGCACAACACCCCCAGTCCAGTTAGCTCTCCTTGCCAATGCCGGGGGCCGGTCAAGGTCGCCCGCAGTCCGGGCTTTCTTTAACACCAGGCTGGAGGGCGCAAACTCAGAGTTTGGTGGAGCTGAGGCCTCGTGTGCACCAGCCAGTTCAAACTCGTCTCAGCAGAGAGAAGGTGCCCACACTCCCCGGGTGGGGTCTCCCGCCCTCCTCCGGAGCCCGCCCACTGCGCCCCGGGACTGCTTCTGGAGGGGTTACGGGGATGGGGCGCGGCCCTGCCACCCCTGCCGGCTCGGGGCGCGGCGCCCTCTCCCCACCTGAGCATCCAGACCCAGAGTTGGGGGGGCTCCCGGGGCTGTCGGGTTTCTGCCGCACCATTTTCTTTTCACTAAAAGACTTGCTTGAGGGTGAGGAAAACACCGACAAACTCCAACTCCATCTCCCACCCCGGCGCCGATCCCCTTTGGTTGCCCAAAAGTTAGGGGCCGGGGCCGACCTGTTCTGCTCACTAACAGGCATTTTCGATTTCACCCGACAGCGAGGAGGAGCGCCAGGCAAAAGCTGCCGGTCGGCCCTCATCCCCGAAAAAGAACTTTTTCGTCTTCCTTTTTAAAAAAAAGAAAACTTTCTTTTCCACTTTCCTGGAATCCGAAAAGTGTCCGTGAATATCCAAGCCCAGGGGAGTTGGCAGGGGATGTGCTTTGGGGTGTAGTTTTGTTTTCTTCTCCCCCAAACCCGAGATTTCGGGCAGAAGAAAACTGCAGCTGATAGAGATATCAAATAGCCACGACGGCAAAGACCCTTTGCCTCGCGGAGCACCCACTGGCCTCTGCAAAAGCAAACCCACGCGCGCGGAGTCCTCGCCGGGCCACGGAGAGCTGGGCAGCCAGTTTGTCCACTGTTGACAGGAACCCTCCATGACCACTATTATTATTTGTAAACAGCAACAGAAGAATGTGGTTTCCCCCCCTAAAAAATTCCCCGCAATCCTGCACCAGCATCTGTTGCCTGATTCATACAAACGCTTGAGGCCTTTCTAGAAAACCATTACCATTCAATGGCTAGAAAATTGCTCTCCTTCCTCTTAAAAAAAAAAAAAAAAAGGTAGGGGGTGAGGGAGTGGGGGATTGCGTTGTAGCTTCTGCCACGGCTCCAGCAACAAAAAACTTTCTCCCGAATAATCCTCGCTCACAGAATGACAAAGAAATGATATTGACTTACCCCTAAAGGATGATGTGTTTGATAAGGGGGGGGACTTTTTTTGAAGATTTCTGTTCGGGAGCAGCCGAGACAGCTGCGATTCATAGGCGACGCTGATTGCCAGAGACGCTATGGATTGGCACGGTGTCCTGGAGCTCACGGACCCTGATCAATACCCAACACTCACACGCCAGATGGTTTGGGGAAGGACAAAAATAAAATCGTCCAAATCAACCCACCATTATGTCTTTTTTTTTTTTTTTGTAGTGTTCTGATAACCATAGTTGTGGCACACAAGTCTTGGGTGCAATACAAAACCTTCAGGATTTGGGGCGTTTGGGTGCAAATAAGCAATCTCCTCTTCCTGAATTTGGCCTGTGGTTAGTGTTGTTCAGTAAAAACAAAGCCCTGGGACTCCTTATTCAGATCAGGTTTATTTGTGGTCTGTTTATTTTTTCTTGAATAATTTATAGGGCTTCTGTTTTAATTAAACATTCACCTCTCTCTCTCTCCCTAAAATGTTGAAGTATGATACACTTATGAAAAGCTCTGCTCATAAAATTTCCATTCTTTCCTTGCAGCTGCTAATTCAAGTTCATTTTTTTTCCTTTCACCATGCAATAACCAACAGAGCCTACAGTCGTTCTTAAGACCACATTTCTTTATAGATGTCTCTTGATGCATTTCAGTGTTGGACGTTAAAGAAAATCAGCACTGCAGGCGTGATATCCTAAGAAATGAGTGTCCAGCTTCTGACAGAATGACTAGTGCAGCTGTTCGTCCAGATTCTGAGAGTCATGAGCCAGCAATGTTGCTACCACATATCTATACAGTATACAGTGAAGCAAATGCTGAGGGAAGGGAGGGTATGCGAGCCTAGCTACGTATGAAACGGAAAAATTCGCAGCCGCAGAACTTCTGAAGGTTGAGGTATGGACGCTAAATAAAAAGGCAGGGGGGGAAAGCAACTCCCGTTTAAATTCCCCTAACCATGGAGAAAGTAACAGCACAGACGATTTCAAAATATATTTGAAAATCTAATTAGTACTGATAGTCTTTAAAATTATCTTGAAGCAGAAAATGAATATGTTTTTCCTCTTCAGCAAGAAGAGAAAAAGAGCACGCAAACCTACTTCAGTAAATACTAATAATTTAAATAAATAAGGATGTTGCCTAAACAAGCACATTCATTTTCCGTTTAAAGGGATTCGGGATGAAATATAAAACCTCAAACCACCATTCGAAAAACAACATGAAAATCTGCTTTAATCTAGCCCAATGAAATTATACACAAAGAAGCCAATACGATTTCATGATTTCCCCGAGATCGCCAATATTGATCGAGGGAGGAGGGGCTGGCGGGAGAGAGGGAGGGAGAGGGAGAGAGAGAGAATATGTAACTCACCTTTCAACTCCCCGGCACGTGACTGCTCCCAGGCACACCGAAATGCAATTCCCAGGAGCAGATTTATCCTGGTGCCTGGTAAATGACTTTATTATTTTGAAAAAATTATTTAAATGACAATTTACCTACTTAAGTTTCTGTAAAGGGGACAGCGCCTAGTTGTGTCAGCCTGTGGTTGGCAGCTTACGCCCCGGTCCTGAATCCAGGCCGAGGAGACTGTTTCAAGCACACCAGACCTATCTTTTCCTTGGCCTTACTCCTCTCTGGCCCTCTTCCAGTCTCTGAGTACTCCTGCCCTACCGGAAGGTTGCAATCTGATGAACTTTTGCTTAACTTGACGTATATTTCAAACATTAACCAACCCAAATTCTCCCACTCGTCCTTCCAGCCTAGGCTGCAGGAGGGAAGAGAGACAGTGTAAGGGGGAAGGCAGGGAAGCAGAAAATGGAAAGATTTTACATGTTGAGTATTGCACCATTAAAGAGGTGAGCAGCTAGAAACGCACTTCTTGTAAAGCAAGGCATCTGCCCCTTTCTTGTCTGGGCTTTGATAGTGCAGAGAAGAAGCTATTGGGAAGAGTAATTGGCAAGGTATTGGCTAGAGCTCGATAAAGTTGATCTATGAATAACGTCACCCTACATTCCTGTGTCAGGATGGGTGTGTGAGGGGCATGGGGCTGCCCTGTAGCTGGCAGAGAGAGGGGGGCAGCCGGAGAAGGTCACAAAGATGAAGAACAGTTTCCCAAATGAATTAAACCTTTCTCTGGAGCCAGAACACACACACACACACACACACACACACACACACACACACACAGAGTCATCTAAGCTGTGTCCTTGTTTGCTTATCAAGTTTTCTCGAACAGCTGGAAGTGGTTGAGGGGGCTGGCTTAAGAAGACCCCCTGCTCTTCTTTTGACAGCTGATCAAAAGAAAATAGGTCACGCTTCTCAAACTTATGTCCACCCTGTCTTTAATTACTGTCTCTTTAAACAAAGGCAACATCTGCGCAACCTCAGCTCGCTTGAATCTACGGAGGCAAAGCGAGCACAACCTGCTTGGGAAGAATCTGTTACTTTTAAGGCTTTCAGTGAGGGGTGGCTCTCGCTCTCCCCGGGCCCCAACCTGGGACCACCGAGCTTCTGGAAAGACGAAGGTGCGCTTTAAAACCTGCGGCTTGCGAGCGTTCTGGAACTCGCCCTGGCTCTGGTCTTTTCAGAAAAAAGGTTTGAATAGACAGATGTCGGTCAAGGTTTCCTGTCAGCTGCCCAATGCTAACCCGGAGCGTCTCTCTCTCTCTCTCTTCTCTCTCTCTCTCTCTCTCTCTCTCTCTCTCTCTCTCTCTCTCTCCTCTCTCTCTCCTTCTCTCTCTCTCTTCCTCTCTCTGTGTGTGTGTGTGTGTGTGTGTGTGTTAGGGCAAAATCTGCGTATTATCCCAGACTGTGCGCTGACACGGCCCCCGCCCAAGTTTGCTCACTGTAGGCGCCCGCACCTGCAAAGCCCCTGCTGCTCGACGCTCACCATTGCCACCCCATGTCTTTGCTCATGGTCACTTCTTAGTTTTTGGTCACCTTGAAACCGCAGTTCCAGGATTTCTAGTTTGGTATTGCAATCTAGCAGGGCCCTTCTGAAGTCTCGTAACTGGGAGATTTATGGGCTTGCCGTGTAATTAAATGATGTTATTGTGTTAACTTTGCATGCATTACGGAGGCCGTAGTCTTTCCTGGGCTTTTCCTCCGCGGCCGCAGCTCCGAGGCGGCGAGGGCGCTGGAGTTCCTCGCACCGCCGGGTAGATTGTGCACGTCCCAGCCTCGGGAATTTACCCTGCATTAGAATACATTAGCGCCAGCGTCTAAAAAGGCTAAACTACTGGCTCCTAGCTAGGGACGCCAGGGAAGTGGCTCGCTTGGAGATATGTGTTTGTTTTCTTTCTTTCTTTCTTTTTTTTTCTTTTTACACCAGCCCGTAGAGGAGTCCTTTACTCTTACCAATGTGGAGCAAAGCTCCGGGGTGAGGCGAAGGGAACTGAAGCAATGTCCTTTTTCCCCAGATCGCAGCTGCCCAGAGGGACACTGCGCGGCATCTTTAACATAATTTCTCTCCTCTCTCCCCTCTCCCTCCTTCCCCTCCCTCCTTCTCCTTGACGTTTGATTCCAGTGGCAAAGCAGGGAGTGGGGGGGAGAGCACAGAGCCGTCAGCCAAACATGAAACGCGCGGCCCCGCCCTCAACCCGGCCATTGGTAGATAAGCGCAGCAGACCCGCCCCCAAGGTAGCTGCGGCTCCTGAGTGGTCACTTGCGGAGCCCATCGGGCGCTGCCCTGCCCCGGGCCCGGGAGGGTAGGGTTGGCTGCCCCGGCGAGCGGCAGAGCCCTTCTGGACAGCTCCCGCTCACCCAAACAGAAGACGTCGGCGCCGGAGCGGGCTCGGACATGGCGAGGCAGCGCGCCGGCCCGAGCGGCGGGGCCCGGTGATCCCTCCCTCCCTCCCTCCCTGCCCCCTCCCTCTCCCGCACGCACGCCCCAGTCCGCCCCCCTCCCCCCCCCCACTCGGGGCGCGCCTGAGCCCGCGCCCGGGGCGCACACCCGCACGCACGCCCCCGTCCACACCGTCCCGCACTCCCGCGCCCGCCCCCGCTCCCGCGGCTGAGCTCCGCCACGCGCGCCTCGCCTGCCCGCCGGCCGCCCCCTGCCGCCCCCGCCGCCCCCGGGCCCCGATGGACTGAATGAAGGCTGCCTACACCGCTTATCGATGCCTCACCAAAGACCTAGAAGGCTGCGCCATGAACCCGGAGCTGACAATGGAAAGTCTGGGCACTTTGCACGGGCCGGCCGGCGGCGGCAGCGGCGGGGCGGCGGCGGGGCGGGGGGGCGGCGGCGGGGCCCGGGCCATGAGCAGGAGCTGCTGGCCAGCCCCAGCCCCCCACCACGCGGGCCGCGGCGCCGCCGGCTCTCTGCGGGGCCCGCCGCCGCCGACAGCGCACCAGGAGCTGGGCACGGCGGCCGCGGCGGCCGCGGCGGCGTCGCGCTCGGCCATGGTCACTAGCATGGCCTCGATCCTGGACGGCGGCGACTACCGGCCCGAGCTCTCCATCCCGCTCCATCACGCCATGAGCATGTCCTGCGACTCTTCGCCGCCCGGCATGGGCATGAGCAACACTTACACCACGCTGACGCCGCTCCAGCCGCTGCCGCCCATCTCCACCGTGTCGGACAAGTTCCACCACCCGCACCCGCACCACCACCCGCACCACCACCACCACCACCACCACCAGCGCCTGTCGGGCAACGTCAGCGGCAGCTTCACCCTCATGCGCGACGAGCGCGGGCTCCCCGCCATGAACAACCTCTACAGCCCCTACAAAGAGATGCCTGGCATGAGCCAGAGCCTGTCCCCGTTGGCCGCCACGCCGCTGGGCAACGGGCTGGGCGGCCTCCACAACGCGCAGCAGAGCCTGCCCAACTATGGGCCGCCGGGCCACGACAAGATGCTCAGCCCCAACTTCGACGCGCACCACACTGCCATGCTGACCCGCGGGGGAGCAGCACCTGTCCCGCGGCCTGGGCACCCCGCCCGCGGCCATGATGTCACACCTCAACGGCCTGCACCACCCGGGCCACGCTCAGTCCCATGGGGCCCGTGCTGGCGCCCAGCCGCGAGCGGCCGCCCTCGTCTTCGTCGGGCTCCGCAGGTGGCCACGTCGGGCCAGCTGGAGGAGATCAACACCAAAGAGGTGGCTCAGCGCATCACCGCCGAGCTGAAGCGCTACAGCATCCCGCAGGCGATCTTCGCGCAGCGGGTGCTCTGCCGCTCTCAGGGGACGCTCTCCGACCTGCTCCGAAACCCCAAACCGTGGAGTAAACTCAAATCTGGCAGGGAGACCTTCCGCAGGATGTGGAAGTGGCTGCAGGAGCCCGAATTCCAGCGCATGTCCGCCTTACGCCTGGCAGGTGAGTGGGGGAGGGGCGCGGGCAGCGGGGCCGAGGCGCGCCTACCCGCGTCCACGGGTGCTCTCCTCTCCCCTCCCTTCCTGTTTCTGCTGGACTTTATTTCTTCTTGCATTTCCTCTTTCCTTTCCGTTTATATTGTCCTCACTTCGCTTTCTTTCTCGTCTCCCAGCTGCAGTTGACTCCCTCCCCCCCCATTTTCTACCTGCTCCCCCCTAAGCGTGCCACCTCGACCCTCTCTTTGCGTCCTTCCCCAGTCGCGGGAGGCGGGAGGGGACCTAGGCAGCGTCTGCTGCAGGTACCGTCTTTACCGGACTTAAGACCCGCGGCTTGCCCTGAAGTCAAAGCCCAGTGCACTTGAACTCGTTGAGACAATACGTTGCGTTCCGCCGGCTGCCAGGAGGCACCGAAGGGGTTTGCCCTCCAAAAGGGGAGAACTTGCCTCTACTCTCTCGCACCCACCCTCGCAGGCAAACTTCTTTGGTCATTGACTGGAGTCGCGCGGGAGCTAGTAGTAGAATACACCGCGCTTCCCTAGCCCATCCCCGGCGTTGGCATTGGGCAGGGGACTTTCTGGTCGTCTGAGTGCGCCTGGTCAGCCCCGCGTTATTGCTCCGGAGCGCCGTGGGAACGGTGCGAGGAAGAATGTTGGGACTGACACTTTCGTGGGGGGCGGGGGGCGAGGTAGAAGTGGGAGGACCGCGAGGGAGGAGAAACTAAGAGTAGAGAGCGCCCCGGTTCACTCGCCTGCGGCCCCAGCCCCACTCTCGGCTTCTGCTACGCTGAAATGTACTGAGGCTTGGCTGGGCTCCGGAAGAATCTAAGCGCTCGCGGGAAGAGGTGCTGAGAAATTCAGATGCAGGTTAGTTAATGTATCTTGGCCGCGAGCTGCAGGTCTCCGCCTTTGCATTAAGCGAACGTAGCGCGGCGGCGGGGAGAGCTAGCGGCCCGCGGGAGGGGACTGGTCGACGCGCTGGTTACATTGTTCTGGAGCCGGCTGGGCTCTTTGTGCCTCCTCTAGCGGCCGAGCCGTGAGGTACAGCCCTCTATTGTTCTAGGAGCACAGAAGCCTCCCGTGTGGGCGGCGGGAGCTCGAGAGAAAGACGCAGCGGTGGCTGCGGCTGGCACGCAGTTGTGCGCTTTTGTGCGCACAGACCTAGCGCGGTGCGCGTGGCAGTTGCGCAGCGCCCAGGTCCCGCGGGCGCACCCAGGGGGCACAAGTGGCAGGCCTCCCACTGGGAGTACACCCGTACCCCACAGCTCGCCGGGATTGGCAGCTTCTGGGGATGGATGCGATCTCTCCGGGTGTTCCCCTTCTGGGAAACAGCGGGAGGGGGTAGTGATTTACATTGCTGCCGGGAGTGGGGGTGCACGCGGCTCGGAGCTCTCGAGCACACAACGCGCCTTCCGGAGCGCGGAGCTCAGGCTTCCTCTTCTTCCAGCTCAGCCCGCCTGCTGGGGAGCACCGACAGGGCTGGGGAGGCGACTGCTTGTGCGCTCAAACCCGGGGACGGGGCGTTTCTTTCTGCGGGCTGTTGGGAGACGCTGGGTCCCCAGCCAGCTCTTGTCTTGCAGTGTGAATCTAAAACTCGAGAAGATAGCTTTCCCTAGAAGAGCTTCCCGAATTGGGGTGCTCCAGGCACACCTTTCCTCAGTGTCAGAAATCCACTTTTTCTTTCTCTTCTTGCTTCCTTCCTCTCCTGCGATTTTCTTTGATTTCCTCTTGGTTCCCAGCAAAGACGAAGCAGTGGATTGAGAGTAGACAAGAAATTAAGAAGTGAATTTCTGAACCATCTGGTTTCCACTCTGTTTTAGGTCTCAGTCCCTCTGGGATGAGCTGTGGCGCTGGGCTGGCTTCCTGGGCACACGGGGACCCGGGGAACTTGGCAGCCCATCTTGGGGAGACACACTGAAAGGCAGGATGACAACTCCGCCGCTCGGCCTATGTCGGAGCACTGCCGCCCCCTCACGCCCGGCGAGCAAAGGACAGAGCTTTTCTGAAAACACGTGCCTTCAGCCTGCGAATGTCTGGACAGGGCTCGCAGTGTCAGCGCTCGGCCACTGAGTTGCAGGGCTAAAGGAAGTGTATGGTGTCTCCTGGGGACCCCTGGCCCACTCACCCCCCAGGCAGAGAGTTGGATGGGGGCGATTCCCGGTGCACACAGACTTTCCAGAGGAGGTTTCCGAATGCTTTGGTGGGAGATTGCAGACCGCCTTCAGGCCGTGGGAAAATCCTGCCCAGCGCCGGGTGTTGCTCCTGCATTCAAATCTATGTCTGTTTTATTACCCCCGAGTTGAAAAGGGACAAGAGCTTTTGCCTTTTTATCTGGCCATTTTATCAGCAACTACAAGTGTGTTGAGTGGTTATTATTACACGGGAGCCTTTTCAGTTTGGGGTCAGGAGATCAGTCTCTTAGGAAGCGGGGGACTGGTAAGTAGGTATTATGTGCCCAGGAGCGCTAGGGGCGGCAGCCAGCGAGGAGCAGGGCGAGCTGAGTATCGATCACAGTCCTCGCTGGGCGGCTGGGCGCTGGGGAGGGCTGGCACCGCCGGGAGCAGGGGTTAAACACGCCAGTAACTCTGCGGGGAGCTGGGCCGCCCTCCCAGCGGGAACCCCCAACCCCCTCCTGCCCGGACCACCAGGCCAACACCCCCCCATGCCTTTCTCCCTCCACAGTCCATCCTGCTCTCTGGATATCTTTGTTTCTCTCCTCCCCTGTTCCTCAGCTCTCCCACCCTTTCTTTCTGCCCCACTCCCAGTTTCCGGGCCGCTTTGAGTCCTGCCAAGGCCCTAGCAGACAGGAGTTTGTGAAACCTCAAAACTAGTCTCCGATTTCGCAGAGCGCCCCCCCCAGCGTCTTAGGGCAAGAACAGTCGAGGCACAGACTAGCCGAACCCTCGCTCTCTCGCACCAGTCTCACGCCCCCGGCAGATCGCAGGGTGCACCCACAGTCCTCAGTGGCATTTTTCCAGGGAACGGCGGAGACGTGGGGAACCCCGATCGCCCGACAGTTGGGAGACGGGCTGGAGGCAGGCGACTTCCTTGGGAAAGGTGGTGAGGGCGCCACGTTGTCAGGTCTCAGATCTCATTTTCAGGATCTTGAGGGTTCTATTCCCCGCCGGAGGGGATGTACTCTCCTGGGTTCCAGAATGCTCTTTGGCTTCAGCGCCCAGGAGACCTCCAACCCGCACCAGCAGGAGTCTGGAGTGAGCGGAGCCGGCAGGAACCTGGACATGCGCTGGCTGGAGGAGAATCAGGAGAATCGAGGCCTGAGGCACAGAAGGGAGGATTTCCTCAATGCCCGGAGGCTGGCGCCGCCCCAAACACGGCCCAGGTTGCCGCCGCCTTCCCGCGGCGCGAACCGGAGGTCGGTCGGTCGCTAGCACAAACCTCACGCTGAGCGGCCGGGCTGGGGCCGGCTGGGGTCCACTGGCCAGGCCGCCTGGCGCCCCCTTCCCCTCTGCGCGCTATCCTGCGCCACCGGCGCCCACGCCGCGGGCGGCTGTCTCCAGGGCGCCGATGGCCGGCCGGGGGTGCACCCCAAACCTCCGTCTCAGAGCACACCCCACTCCCGCATCTTCCTGCCGGTCTCGGGGCCAGCCCGTCATTTCCCCAGCACTCGCTCTCAGTGGACTGAAGGCCGCGGAGCACAGGACGTCTCTGCCAGCCGATTGTTGGGGTTAGAGTTGGAGAAGCTCAAGGCCAGCCGGGCTAGGTCAAGGCCGGGGCCAGGAAAACACCTTTCAGGTCGGCGCCGGGCGGCGGGGAGCGAGCGAGGGATCAGAGGGATCTAGAGAGATCTAGAGGATCTAGAGGGAGGGTCATGCGGCCGGCGCGACAGAGATCCGGCGCGGGCGCCCTCGACGCAAGGCGGCGCGTTTATTTTTATTCCAGGCTTTCCACCGTGTGGTTATGTCACTTGCTCAAACAAATGTGTATATGGAGGGAGATCGATGCTGATAATGTTTAGAAGATTAAAAGAGCATTAATGCTGGCAACAGTAACGTAAACGTGTGGACCCAGATTTCATTGATCTGGAACCTGATCCGGCGCGTTTCCAGTAAGGCCGACGGCGGGCGCTGCTCTTCCCAGCACAACGCTCGCCAGCGCCCCGACTCCCCAGCGTCCTGACTCCCTGGCGCTCGCGCCTCCGCGCCGCTCTCCCCCGGCCTTTCTCGGCTTTCTCCTTGTCCCCCCAACTGTCGGCTCTCTCGGGGTTTAGGCCTCGCCAGAGCAGGTGCCCCACGGACAAGCTCCTTCCTGCACCCAAGTCCCTCAAGGCCCTCGCCTTCGACCGGTCCCTCCTCGGGGACACTGCGACCCGGTTTTGGTCCAGCCGGGCCCGACCCCTTCTTTCCTAACTGGAAGCCATTTCGAAATTCGCTGTCCTGAAAGAAAAAACCGCCAAGCCCAGACCGGAAGCAGCCGCGGAGCCGCAGAGCCCCTGGATTAGTGGACCTCCGCCCACTCCCAAACCCCCTATATTCCAGAATATTCGCCTTGAAGGTTCCCCATCGCGGAACTTGCACGCAGGAACAAAGGCCTGGGGACTAAACGGCTTGTATCGACCCATTGTGCGACATTGTGCGTGGGGCTGATTGGATGGGCAGAATTTGTTTCCTTCTCGCATAGGAAAGTCTGCTTTGGGGGGGTCCCCTCACCGACCCCCCAAATCTGGAGAGAACTGGTGCCCTGAGACGGGGTAGTGATTGGTGAGGTTTGCTTTGAGACTGGGCCAAACCACCTTCCCCCCACCCGACCTCCCACAACTCCCAGAAGATCCAAGGTCTGCCCAAAGCTCTCCTGGCCAGAAGAGTGTTTGCGTCTTCCAGAAGAAACTAAGGTGGATTTTGCTGGGAAAAAGGGAAAGAACTAGGGGCCCATGGTGAGAGCCACGTGGTGGTGTGGCTCTTAACTGACAGTCCCCACCTGACCCGGGCGGCTGGAGGGCTCAGAAACTTGCTTCCCTGAGTTTCTTCCTCCAGGTGAGATGAGAGCACACAGGAAGGGGAGAGAGGAGGCAGCAGGGTGGAGTTCGAGTTTGGGGTGCAGCAAAGAGGGGTGATAACTTCTCCCCTCCTCCCCAGGGATGCCCCCCCACAGTGGCCTTCCTTGAAGAAAGGAGACTTGAGTCAGCTTCTTGGCCCCTATATCCCTCCCCCCATACCCAGGGGAAAAAATCTGGCAGCAAGCCAGGCTAGGGAATCAGCTGGAGAAATGAGATGGGGGCGGGGCGGCTCCTATCCTAGAGACAGCTGCTCCTCCCCCAGCGACGGGCCCAGCCGTGTGAACTGCCTCTAGGGTCTGAGTGGAGTGAGTGGACTTTTGGGGAGTAGGTAGAGCCTTAAAGATCCCTACCCTTATCTTAGAATCCCAAGACAGGTTAATGGTGGGGGGGTACAGGGGGAAACTAAGCCCCCCTCCATTCCCCGTGCTTCCCTGGAGGAGGGCTGCCCCTGTGCTGCGTGCCCAGCTCTGTCCAGCTCTCTGAACTCCAGCCCTGAGCGCCAGGGGCACCTACCTCCACGGAGATCCTCACACCGGGGCTTCCTTTCTCTTTCTGAAAGGGCAGGGAGAGCATTCTCAAGCCCAGATACTTAAGGGGAGATAATTTTACCCATTTCCTCTGGGGGAATCAACCTCACCTCGAGTTCTCTTGGTTTCAGGCTTTTGGAGTAGACCCCCACCACCACCACCAAACACACACAGAGGCTACCCTCATCACCCTCTCTCTCTCTCTCTCTCTCTCTCTCTCTCTCTCTCTCTCTCCTCTCTCTCTCTCTCTTCCCCACACCCCCTGCAATCAGGGATCTCTCCTGACTGGCTAGGGAACCTCCTGTGATGCCCTGGATTGAACCTTGGGTCAGCTGAGTTCGCTGTACTTACTGTCCTCTGTGGAGCCTTTGCGAAGTGCAGATGAGGGACAGAGGAGTGTCCAGAGGAAGGAAAGGCTTGACTAGCCCATGACTGCTGGTGGGGTGGGCAGAAACTATGAAGAGAAAAGTGGTGTCATATAATGGACCCCTGGGGAATGAGCGACTGGAGGCAGAAGCAAAGAGAGGGTTGGTTTTTGTTTCTGGATTTTTGCCAAAGGAAAGGAAATGAGCAGGAATGAAAGAATAATTGCCTGGATGAAGGGACCAGCTGGGGTGAGGTATGGAGGCACCTTAGGCCTTAAACCTAACCTGCAGACTCCGTAGGTTTCGCTCACACTTACCCAGACCCTTGTTCTTTCCAAGGGGAAGGGGTGGGCACGTCACTTCCTCCGGGAAGAAGCTATTCTTTGTGGAGAAGGACAGCGGGTTAGGAAAGCCCTTGGCACCCTGTATGTCCCTCTAAGTCACTTCAGAACCTTTGGGAAGGGTTTTTTTGGTTTCCAGGACTCCCTCTAGACAGAGTCTGAAAATGTGTATGCCTGGTGTTTTTGGGGGGTGGCAGGGAGGAGATGAGGAACAGGTGGAGGTACCTGGACCCACCTGGCGCGGGCCCCGGAGCAGAGGGGAAGGGCAGGGCATGGGGCAGCTCTTGGCAGCGCCTGTGCAGAAAGCCCCTCGGGAAACAGCTTTCTAGAGGGTGTGGACATTTGTTATGACAAACTGCCCCACACACATTGTCCCAGAGGGAGGGAAGCTCAGCATTCCACCTCGGCGCCTCGCTCGCCATTTGAAGATCCATTACTCTTCGGTAGAAAGCAGACTTTGTTTGGGTTGGGAGCACACCTCCAGCGTAATTTAATCAGCATTGGACTTTGGCTCGTGTAATCAAATATACATATACTTTCTCCTGCAGGAAGAAAAATAATTTCTCAGTAACTGGTATTGACTTGAAGTCATGTAATCTCTGCAAAGCATCACATTTTTAAAGGGAAAGGGAAAATGAAGGGGAAAAGAACCCATAGTTTGAGTGATTTACCTTGTCGTTGCTAAGAGAGCCAGTTACCCACCCACCCACCCAAAGAGTGGGCAAGAACATGCTCGAGACAGATACTCAGACGGCCCCAAGGGTAGATGACTTCACCCAGGGTCCCTGAGTAAGCAAGCCCCGTCTGTCCTGGTGGGAAACAAGGCCAATTGGCTTGCCAGATCCAGGAATTTGGACTTTCCTATAAAGGAAATTCACGTAAAGGAAACCTATGTTCCCTCTTCCCACCCTCTTTAGAAAAACCAAAGCAGCAGCAGGAACCCACTACCTGGGACCCCCTGGGCAGCAGCCCCGTGTTCCCTGTACAGGAAATGGCTTCCCTTCCAACCCCAGGGTCTTGAGATGTGAATCTGTGCCCCAGCACTCCCCCAGAGTGAGCTTGGGCTTCCCACCCCCAAAAGGGAGGCTCTGGGCTTTACCCAAGTTGAGTCTGTTAGGGAATCTGTTGTAAACACAGATCCATTGATTTGCATTTGTCAGAGAGTAAAGTTAAACCAGTGAAAAGAGAAGCCCTTACCCTTTTATGCAGGGCCAGGGAAACCTTTCATATTGATCCTATTGATCCAACCTTTCCCTTTAAGGAAACCACATAGTTAAAGACCCTCGTTCAATAGATTTACCCTTCGCGCTTGTGATATTCCTTTAAGTGTTCTCATCTAGGATAGCTGGGCATTAAGCCCACACTCCAAACCAAACAAAAATGAAAGGGGGTTGTAGGGGAGGGGTCAGGACGCAGAATTGTGGGAAGTGAAATTGAATCAGACTGAAATGGGCTCTGACTGGTTGAGGATGTTTGTCTTCTTCTAGGAAGATGTGCCAGGATAAGGACAAAGCAAATGCATTTAGCGCCCCCCTCAACCCACAGAAGAAAATATGTTATTATTCCTAAAACGGGACCTTTTGGGGATTTCATTCTCTGTTAAATTGTTTTAATCAAGCCACTCTCCTGGCTCATTTACTTTGGCTCACTTACTTGGATAATACTTCCACAAAAATTATTTTGGTTCATGTATAACAAATCAGGGCTAGAATTGTCTCCAAAATTGCCATGTGTTGGACTCTGTAGTAGACTGTAGACACTGAAGCCACTTAAGATGATAGAGGACTCGCCTATGTGCTCTGATGGACGTGGGTAAGAACTAGATAAGCAATATGGTACTTTCCAGGATAGCAGGAAGCAAGAACCGGAAACCACTGAGTATTGTTCAGTCTTCCTCTTGCCTGCAGATATGAAAAATGAAAGTACCCTTTGTTTCCAGAACTGTTGGGATGATTCCTTCATTTCTTCCTCCACCTCTTTTGTTCCGTAAATAGCACCCATTTCTGACCACCCCCAAGCCCCAATATGGTCTGTGCGCTCTTCCTAATTGACCATCTCTTGGGTTGTGTTCAGCCATTCATGTTTGTTTTATGTGATTGAAAAATATTAATGATTCCTTAGGTGAGCTAATGTATTTATCTTCTGAGTGAGTTCAAAGGGCAGAGTTCAGCTCTGGTTCAGGTTAATTGAACAGGAAGCAGTGAGCTCTCCAGGCTCTGCGGAATAAGGGACCAGCCCCGCCAACCATCACAGTCAGCAAACACACAGCCCCACCATCCTCATCGCCGAGTCTGATGTAAGAGGTCCAGAGCGGCTTGGCCGGCCTGTTTAAAAACCCAAAGCAAAGCCCAGCAACTGCAACAAAACCCTCAAGTCCCCCTCGGGGAGGGAGAGCTTTCTCATTGGCTAATTGCTTTATTGGTAGCTCTGACCCGCAGAGCAGCTGCAGGGCCTGGGATGGATGCTCACGCCTCAGAATAATGTGCTCCATTAGAACAAGGCAAGGCATTTTTTGTTTACTCAATTGGAGCTCCTGCAAAATGCCATTAACCCCAGCCCAAACGTGTCAGTGCTACCAAAGCCAAAGGTCACGCCACTGGGACTGTGGGCGAAGCCTTGTGGTCCTGATGGGAGCGAGGCTGATCCTGCTGGCATGGCTGTCCGGGCTCAGTACAGCCCGGGGAGGGGGCCTCTCTTGGGCTCTGACCGAAGCCTGCAGTTGCACAAGTTGTTTACATTTCCCAATTGCTGAATCATGTTATTGATGATTAAACAGTTTTGTTCTGAACACCATCCATCACAGCAGGCCCAAAAAAAACCTCCTACTGACCCTCTCTTTCCTATTTATGTTCCCTTCACTGCTGCGCATTACAGTAAAAAGGATTTGCAAACGGTGCTCTTTAGCAGGAATGTCGTCTGGATAAGTGCTCAGATCTAGAGGAAGACAACCTCCAAACATAGCTGGGCCCGGTGGGGGTGTGGGGTTGGGGGGGGGGTGTTGGGAGGCGCTGTTGGAGGTTCAGGCTGGAGCGTCTTGAGCGACAGCGCCACCTGCTGGTGTACTTGTACCTCGGCCCTAGCCCCATTCCTCCATTCTCTGGCCTCCTAGTCCTTTTCTCCCTACCCCACCCTCTGTACACTGCCCGCGCCTTCCTAGAACTGTCCCAGGGAACTTTTCCTGGTCCTTTGGGACTCAGGCCTCAGTTACTTCCAAATCATGGCCAAAAAGAATTCATCCATTCTGCTGGGGGTGGGGGGTGATAGGTTAACGTCACCCCTATATATTGAAGTAGCAGTTTCCTGCTTTCTTGGAAAGGGCGGGGCGCCTGGAGGGAGCAGAGTGGGAGGCAAGGCAGAGAAGAGCCAGAAGCACCCCTGGGAGAGAGGAGAAACGGCTCTGTTGTGGTGCCAGGGAGGATTGTTTCAGCTGCAGGGGCTCACTAAAGGTGAAATATTATTAAAGGAGAGGTGGGGGAACCCTGTGAGCAGGGAGGACATAGGGGTGCCATCTGTCACTTCAGCAGGAAGGAGGTGGGTATGAAAATCCCAAGGGCAAAGACAGAATGGTCCTTTGGCCACCGCACAGAAGTGAGCCAGCTAGGTAGGCCGGGAGTGGACAGAGTGGGCTGGCTGTAGCTCTTTGGGCAGCAAACTCGGCTTCCAAGAACGGGGCTGAACCCCTGGCAGCAGAGCGCCACAGAGTTAGTCATTGACGGCTTGGTGCTGCCGTGGGCTTCAGCACCACGAACAGCGCCCAGGCCCTTGTGCCCAGCTGTCTCCCTGAGTGGTGCTTGCTTGTTCTGCTGTTTACACCCCCAGAGGGTGAAATCTCATGCACCAGAGATTCCCACCCTGGCCCAGCTGGACCTCTCACACCCAAGACAGTTTCCTGTGAGGTCAGCAGTGATCAAGGGAAGGAGGCAGGGGCACGGGAGCTTACAGAGAGAGAAGGAGCAACCCTTGGGGCAGGGCCTGAAGAATGAATTTCCCCATCATTGGCATTCCTGTGGGTGCCACCAGTTCCCCCAGATGCTTCAGGTTTAGGCCTCCTTACTTTCTTGTTGCTCTCTTCCCTGCGCCCCACTCCCCAGTGCACACACACAAAGTGTTTAGACCTGCTTGGCCCTCACTGCTTGCTCCTGATTATTGGAAATAGGTTCTTCTAATTGCACTGAGCAATAGTCTGCCATTATAGCAGCTGATATTTGCAGGGACCCAACCAGGGGACATTATTACTGCTTCTGATAAAGCTCAAACCATGTTTGGGTTCTTGACACTGTGTCTTGACTGGACACTGTTGTGGGGACGGGGTTTGTGTTACACCCTGTGGTGCTGCGGGCTTCCTTCTGGCTCTAGGTTCAGCGGTCACTCCTGGTGAGGTTTGGGGGAGTCAAACCAGGGCCAAACCACAGAGATAGTAAGAGTACTTTACCTACTGTATTACTGTACTCTCTCTGTGATGGGACAATCTTTAAGAAAACGCCCTCTGTCACTTTCTACAGGTAACATGGTGGAACCACACATGTGGTCACATGGCTGTGGCCGGAGTAAGAGCTGTCCTTCAGCACTGACCCCAGACTCTGGGTGTTTCCCTCCTGTAGTCCTGCTTTTGTTGTTTCTATTCCTAGGAGAGATGCAGGTGGATCCTTTAGATCTATATTGGACCCAACTCACATCTCTTGCTGTCTAGTGAAATGACCCTTGACTTCTCAAAGCTAATTAAAATGTAAACCCTTCACTTTATTTCAAGGCACTTTAATTCAAGCCTAACTTCTTGCTAAGGTGTTCTCAGGATGGTGGAGCAGAGGAACAGACAAATGTGTCCCTATGAAGGAGAAGACCAGGGGCGATAAAGGATCCCCCCATGACAATTACACTTTAAATTCCAAGTGGCCCTTGGGTTAAAAGGAGAAAAAAAAGTCTAGCCCTAAAGCAAAGCAATCTGATAAAGCATCCTGTCTCCATATAAAGAAATTCTCTACCTAAATTTTTGCCCTAAAATTAAGCAGGTATATTTTAAAATCCGATCTAAGAACTGATTTCAAATCTAAGCAGTAAACACGGATTAAAACAATGTCTTCAAGCCATACGATCCCTGAATCTGCAGACATGCATTTCTTTTCCCGCTCGGTTGCAGTACCAAAACCTTTTCCCGTAAGCCGGGACCTGACAGAGCGCCAAGCCTTTCTTTGGAGTTTCCTTATAGGCGCTCTCTCCTCAGAGCAGCCGTGTTGTCCCCTCCGCTGTTGCCCCTCACTGTGGCCATCACCAGCTTCAGAGCCTCTTGCCGGTCCTCTCCGCCCCATGCCCTGTCTTGCCGTCTCCCTGACCTGAGTGATTTTTCTAGAACCCAGATCTAACCACATCATGCCCCGGTTACAGACACTATTAGCTTTCTGAGGCCCTTTGAAGGAGGTCCCTTAGGTGTTGTGTAGCTCGGCCCCCATTCACTGGCAGCTGCGCTCTCCTTCCTGTAGCCCCGTTTCTGCCCCCTTGCCCATGCCCACGTTAGTCACTAGTGCATGGGAAAGAGCCATCTGAGCTAGAGCCTCACTGTGTTGCAATTCTTCCTTTTGCAAAATTCCAATTTCTCAATTTCCTTCCCCACCCTACATCCCCTTGAAGCTAAGACACTCCCAGAATGTGTGTACTCCAGAGAAAACCTTTTATTTTTCTTTTGGGGTCTCACCCAGCGATGCTCAGGGGTTACTCCTGGCTCTACACTCAGGAATTACTCCTGGGGGTATTGGGGGACCATATAGGATGCCAAGAATCGACCCTAGATCAGCCGCATGCAAGGCAAATGCCCTCCCCACTGTACTATCACTCCGCCTTACAGAGGAAATCTTGATGTGGGATCCAGTCTTCCCAAAGCTTCAAATCACTTCTCCAGGGAGGTGAGGGATGTGACGTTAGTCACGACAGTTTGGCTTAGGGGCCCATTTCCCCATCTCACTCCTCCAGCACGGAAGCCTGTTCTTAGCCAGCAGGTCTCCTCCAAGCTCCCTTCACACACCAGCCCCTTTGCCATGTCTGTCTTCGCACCCTCTGTTCATCCTTCCTCGCTTCTCTGTTTCTCTCCAGTTCTCAGTCCTTCCAAGCCACCTCACGTCTTTTTTCTGAAACCTCTGTGATCAGCAGGCATTAGGGGAGTGAGGGAGTCCTTGGGGAAGGGGTTGGGGTTGCACCCAGTGGTGCTCAGAGATCACCCCCTGGCAGTGTGGGGATGGGTCAAGGTCAGCCCTGTGCAAGGAAAGCACCTTAATCCCTGCACTGTCTCTCCATAGCCATTCTGTTCTCCCCCCTTTCCGGCACTCCTGATGCGATTATCTGTCACCAACTACATAACAATTTCTTAAACAGGTCCTCCACCTTTCTGGAAGTCTTCTGCGTACCAACCCCTTGCCCCCTCTCCCAAACACACACACACACACACACACACACACACACACAGAGAGAGAGAGAGAGAGAGAGAGAGAGAGAGAGAGAGAGAGAGGGAGACAGGATGTCCAGGCTTCCCACAGTCACTCATTCCTGGCTGCACCAGAGAAGGAATTTTTGTCCAGTCAGTGACTCGATAGAATTCTGCTGCTTCTCATAGAATCTAACACTGGGAGTCATGGGGCGATTATCTATTTACTTGCAGCATTGGGGTGGTATTGTTTACTTATAGACATTCTTTTCAAGGCTCTTCTTTCTAAAAGGAAGTTTTGTTTACCACCAATGTTGTCATCATTGATAGAGAAGCTTATGTCATCAAAAACTAGACTCTAACATTAATCTGAAGAGAGGCATAAATGTAACTGGGAGAAAGCAATGTTAGAGAAAACAGACTAAGAACCAAGCGACTTCTGTGTCCCTGTCGAGCCGCAGCCATGGCCCATTTTAGAGCACTAGATTCTGCAAGCAAATCAGAGGGGCTGGTTTCCTCTTTCAGTCATTTTCATCACTAACAAATTAACTTTGTATTTAAATGCTCATTACTGGATATATCGCAGATTCTTAGATGGCTTCTGACCTGATTTGCCTGCTAAGAAAAATGGCAGCGATCAGAATTTCTATCAGTTCACCCTCTTTCTATCCCAGTTCCTTATCTTTTGGCAGATGAATACATAAATAATGTCATTTGCCATCTCTGAGACCAAGTACTCAAAGTTTCCGGGCTCAGATTAGAGCGTTGATGCGGGAAGTAGGTGCTTGCCTCGCACACAGCCGACTAGGTTTGAGCCTCAGCATCTGTTCTCTGAGCATTGCCATGATTGATCCCTGAGCACAGAGCCAGGAGAAAGCCCTGAGCATTGCTGTGTGTAACCCCCAAAACAAGCAAAAATGTTTTTAAGGGATGTACATGGTTTTACAAACACGGTGTTATACGGAGTTGGAATGTTGTGTGCCTGGAACTCTGTTACTAATAGCATTGTATATCACAGAGCTTAAATTAAAAAATTATTATTAATTTTTTGCTTTTTGGGTCACACCCTGCAATGCTCAGGGGTTACTCCTGACTCTGTGCTCAGGAATTACTCCTGGCGGTGTTCAGGGGACCATATGGGATGGGGATTGAACCCGTGTCAGCCACATGCAAGGCAAATAAATGCCCTACCTGCTGTATCATTGCCCCGCCCACTAAAAAAATCATTTTGAAAAGGAAAAGAATGTGGAAAACAACTAGCTCTTTTTCACTTTTGATTTTACTGGATTTTAAAGTCTTGAATGAATAAATATATCATTACTTACCTTTACAGCACTCATACTGGATTATGGGCAACTGTGCTTTATTATTCTCTCAACTTCAGTAAAAAATTAAGCTAAGCTCATTTCTAGACATCTTACGTGGGAAGCATACCTTGCTTTTGTGACTTCCTTCTTTTACTGATAGGTTTTGGTGTTCATACTTGCATGCAAAATAAACTGGCAGCCAAGCCTGTATGCACAGAATTCAGGGGAAAATGAAAACATCACAGTCTTTTTTTCCCTTGAAACCTTTAATTGGATGCATTCCTCTTCTGCATGATAATTAGGTGTGCTCTGTAAGCAATTGACTTAAGTGACTGCCACTTGTGTGCCTTGCAAGCCAAACCCAGCTTCCTGTGACGGGGCCAGAGACAGGCCAGGCTGGGCAGAGCCGGGGAGGGGGAGACAGCTTGGAGGCTTGTCTGAAGAGCCTCAGATGTCCCCATCCTTCTGGCCACAGCTGGCACCACTGACCACGCTCTCTGTCCTCCTCCTCCTCTTCCTCTACTGCCCGCCCCAGGCCATCTGGTGAGACCAGTCAAAATTGCTTGGGCCCTGGAGCCATAGATAGTACAACAAACAGTATGCTTGCCTTGCATGAGGCAGACCTGGGTTCGATCCCTGGCAACCCACATGGTCCCCAGGTCCCCTCCAGGAGTGATCCCAGAATACAGAATTTCTAGGCTCATCTCTCTCTCACAGTTCTCTACCTGGAGGTTCTGATGGAGCCTTCCACGGGCCTCTTGCTCTGGCATACGGTATGACTCAGGAACCCTTCTGGTGCTCTGAAAGTCCTTAGGATACAATCAAACACACACCTACCCTCCAAAATGGACAGGAACTTCCCAAGCTCAGAAGAAAGGGGTCTGCAGAGGGGCTAATGGCGTTGTCTAGGACACAGCCCCCGTTCTCCCGGACCGTTGGGGGAGGGGCTGCAGGCACCAGGCACTCCTTTGTCCCCCTTACCCCGCTGCCTCACATGCCCCCTGACCCCTCCAGTCCCTTATTGCAGGGGGCAGCCCCAGGGAATGGCATATGGTCTCTGGTTCTGGACTCCACAGCTTGGAGTGCGCTCGGACAGCTTGGTGGGCTCAGACAGCTTGGGTGGACTCTGACAGCTTGGGTGGACTCTGACAGCTTGGGTGGACTCTGACAGCTTGGGTGGACTCTGACAGCTTGGGTGGACTCTGACAGCTTGGGTGGACTCCTGACAGCTTGGGTGGACTCCTGACAGCTTGGGTGGACTCTGACAGCTTGGGTAAGCTCGGATGGCTTGGGTGGGCTCGGACGGCTTGGGTGGGCTGGGCCGGCTTGGGTGGGCTCAGATGGCTTGGGAGGGCTCGGATGGCTTGGGAGGGCTCAGACAGCTTGGGAGGGCCGACAGCTTGGGTGGGCTTGGACGGCTTGGGAGGGCTCGAGATAGCTTGGGTGGGCTCGGACGGCTTGGGTGGGCTGGCCGGCTTGGGTGGGCTCAGATGGCTTGGGAGGGCTCGGATGGCTTGGGAGGGCTCAGACAGCTTGGGTGGGCTTGGACGGCTTGGGTGGACTCAGGCGGCTTGGGTGGGCTCGTGCGGCTTAGGTGCCAGCGTCAACTCTAGTGGTAGTTATAACTACAGCTGTCTGAGGCTGTTTCCTCTGTATATCTTGGAAAGCAAATGAGGGTTAGAGGTGGTCTGGTGTGACAGACTTGTCAAGGAACAGGCTAAGAAGCTGTCTTAGGCTTTCGCCTACCAACCTCTCTCCCAAAGTGTGGTCTTGGCACAGAGGGCAGTGGGGTGCCGGTGCAGGCTTCCCGAACTTCTATTATGTTCAGTTTTAGATGCCTGGTGCCATTTGTGGGGTGGGGTGGGCCATTCCCAGAGGTACTCAGGACTCTTGCCTCTGAGCTCAGGGGCCGTTACTGGCTAGACTCAGGGTACCATATGGGATGCTGGAGAAGGAACCTCTGTTGGCCATGCACAAGGTGAGTGCCTTGTCTGCAGCACTCTCTCTCTCTCTGACCCGTTTCTGTTACCATTTGAATACTGACCCACAAGCTAGCCCAGACTCATGGCACTCAACAGTAAACACGTTTTGTGGAGGAGTCTATGGGACCTGGCAGATCTCTGCTGGCCCTGCTCGGGTTCTCATGCCTGGCTTGAGCCCGTGTTAGCAGTGGCTCTGCTCTACAACGTTTCTCATTCTGGGACCTCTGGAGTGGCAGAGACGTGCCCAGCTCATCGTGATGGCAAAGCAGCCACATCCTCTGATGGTCCCTTGGCAAAGGCAAGTTATGTGACTGAGCCAGCACTGGAGAGGATATGTAAGGGCCACGGTGTAGAGGAAGGTGCACCGGAGGATTTTAGAATGACTTTTGGATCTACTTTATACTTTGGGTTATTTTCATTATTCTGGGGATATGGGGGAATCTCCCAGGCAGTGTTCCAGCAGCCCCCTCCAGACTGTTTTTTGTAAAATCAGGCTGCAGTTTATTGTGAGACTTGAGGATGCCGTGCTAGGGATGACCCAGGCCCTTCAGAGGTGCTCCAGGGCTACACCCAGTGGAGGTATAGCTTGAGGGACCGTGTGTTGCCAGGGAATTGACCCAGGGCCAGCTAGACCTGTGCCCCTAACCACTGTACTATCTCTCTGGCCCCTCGCTATTTCTCTTAAGAAAGTCAGAACTGGGGGCCAGAGAGATAGTACTGTGGATAGGGTGCTTTCCTTGCATGTGGCCGACCTGGGTCTATCCCCAACACCCCCATATGGTTCCCTGATTTTAGAATGCAGAGATAGGATTAAGTCCTGAGCATCACCAGGTATGGACCCCCAAAGAGGGGAGGCCTCTGGTAGACAGCATAAAGAAGCTGTGTCAGGTGACTGACAAGGACTGTTGGCAGCACAGGAGGCTCTCAGTAAGGAAGCTGTGCCAGCCTGAGCGGAACCAGCTTCTCTCCTGGGGCCCTCGTTGCCCACAGTGTGAGTTGCTACCTGGGGCTGAAGCCAACAGCATGACTCCTGCGTTGCTCACAGTGTTTCCTGTAGTGCAGTTGGTGTCAGGAAAAGCAGCAGCCAGAGGAGTCAGGGCACACAATGGCCTGCCACCTATCAGACAGTCTCTTCTGTGGCCTATCAGACGGTCTCTTCCGTGGCCTATCAGACAGTCTCTTCTCTGGCCTATCAGATGGTCTCTTCCGTGGCCTATCAGGCGGTCTCTTCTGTGACCTATCAGGCGGTCTCTTCCTCGTGGCCTATCAGAGGGTCTCTTCCGTAGCCTATCAGTCTCTTCTGTGGCCTATCAGACAGTCTCTTCTGTGGCCTATCAGACGGTCTCTTCCGTGGCCTATCAGACAGTCTCTTCCGTGGCCTATCAGATGGTCTCTTCGTGGCCTATCAGACAGTCTCTTCCGTGGCCTATCAGACGGTCTCTTCGTGGCCTATCAGACAGTCTCTTCCGTGGCCTATCAGACAGTCTCTTCTGTGGCCTATCAGTGACCTCTTCTGTGGTCTATCAGTCAACCTCTTCTATAGCCTATCAGACAGTCTCTTCCGTGGCCTATCAGACAGTCTCTTCTGTGGCCTATCAGATGACCTCTTCTGTGGTCTGTCAATCAGCCTCTTCTGTAGCCTATCAGTCTCTTCCGTGGCCTATCAGACAGTCTCTTCTGTGGCCTATCAGGTGACCTCTTCTGTGGTCTGTCAGTCAGCCTCTTCTATAGCCTATCAGACGGTCTCTTCCATGGCCTATCAGACAGTCTCTTCTGTGGCCTATCAGATGACCTCTTCTGTGGTCTGTCAATCAGCCTCTTCTATGGCCTATCAGTCTCTTCCGTGGCCTATCAGACAGTCTCTTCTGTGGCCTATCAGGTGACCTCTTCTGTGGTCTGTCAGTCAGCCTCTTCTATAGCCTATCAGACAGTCTCTTCTGTGGCCTATCAGACGGTCTCTTCCGTGGCCTATCAGTCTCTTCTGTGGCCTATCAGGCGGTCTCTTCCGTGGCCTATCAGTCTCTTCTGTGGCCTATCAGATGGTCTCTTCGTGGCCTATCAGACAGTCTCTTCCGTGGCCTATCAGACAGTCTCTTCTGTGGCCTATCAAACGGTCTCTTCTGTGGCCTATCAGATGACTTCTTCTATGGTCTGTCAGTCAGCCTCTTCTATAGCCTATCAGATGGTCACTTCTGGCCCCATCTGGTAGGTGCTTGCCACTTGACATAGATTTTCAATCAAGACTTAATTTTCAACTTTTCCCCACAAAGTAACTCTATAGACTCAGAGGATCAAAACTATTGGCCCCAGAAGTTCAGTCACCCAGGTCAGAACTTGGTTTTAGGCTGCCATTAGCACTCTGTGGCAAAGAAGAACAAATAACATCACTCTCTAGGGTTCACCAATATCTAAAAGATCAAAAAGTGGGGACAGGTTTGATCTCTAGGACTGCATGTCCCCAAACACTGCTGGAAGAGACTCTTGAACACCAGGTTGAGGCGGCAAGCCCCCCACATAAAGATTTATTATTTGTAACTATAACAAGTGAATCTAGGGTGTGTATGGTAGACTGTTCTTAGGATCTACTAGCAGGGCATGCTTTTAATTCTTCTTTAAAATCATAGGCAATGTTAAAGGTGTCTGACACTGTAGTGTGGATTCTGAACATGGGTACTAGGTGAAACCTTCCAGCAGTGAGCATGCCCAGATAATATGTTTATTTGCATCTTCCTTCATTTTTGCCTGTCCTCTAATGGTCTGGCCCACACAGGGCTGCCTGAGCTGATTTATTTGGAGCTCATCGGCCCTTATTCGGTGCATACTTAATTCAGAGAGGTGATCACATCGATTTCTGAGCCCCACTTTTCAAGACATTGTAGATATCTCCACTGTTCTAACTACATTGTCTGAAAAGGAAAACATTAAAAAAAAAACCTTTGGAAGCAATTTTGATGGACATTTCATTGTGTTCTATATTATGTGCCTAATTAAGTTTCCTTCGCATTGAGGTCTGTTTAAAATTAAATTGTAAAATTTTTTTGAGTTCCATTGGGCAGATAACTTGGTTTAGCGGGATTCATTCTGCATACATATGAAATGGCAGCCTCTGAATCAATATCCAGCGTCTCGCCTTCCAATCGCGGTGAAGAAATCACACCCTTTGTACGGAGACAGACTCTCCTGTTACTCACAACAGCCTGTCCCTGATGATTGGACTTGTTTACTCAGTGGTTCCAAAAAAGCCCTCACGAAGAGCGCTTTGACTGGGGAGCATTGTCAACAGAAGTTGTCCTTTTCTGTGTGGATTAGCTGGAATCCTGGAACTGCTGCTTACAAGCTCACCGTCCAGCTTCCTTGGGGTCTTCCATAGTCTCATCTGCCTGGGCAAGGGGACGGGAACCCGTATGGGGTTGAAAGCAAGCAGGGGAGCTGACCGCAATCCTTCCCTAGCCAAAAGGCTCTGAGATAGGAGTAAGTTCTCTTGCAGGTCTAGGCGCCTGCTTCTGAGGATTAGGAAGACTCACTCTTCCTCGTTTGACAGGAGAGCTGTGTGGAGAACCTGCAGTTGGCAAGCACTAACTTTCTGTTCTTGTTGGGGTTTTTGCTTCTTTTTTGTTTGGGGTCCACACCCAGCTGGGCTCCAGGGCTTACTCCTGCCTCTACATTTAGGAATTACTCTTAGGTGTGCTTAGGAGACCAGAGATTGAACCCAGGTTGAACCCAACCTCTGGGGGTGCCAGAGATTGAACCCAGGTTGGCTGCATGCAAGGTTAGCACTCTATACACTGTACCTATCTCTCTGGGCCCTCTCTGTTCATTAAATTTAAAAAAAAACCTCTGACCACTTTCAGAATCCATAAGAATCCTCAACGTTTATCTTGTTTCTTTCTCTCTATGCAGGCAGCCATAATAAAGTAGGTAAGATTTGATAGTTTGTGGGTCATAGAACAGCAGCTCTCTAGAGGCTGGAAGTCCAAGAGCAGGCCAGCATGGTGGGGGTCAGGCCCTCTCCTGCACCCTCATATGGTGGAGGGGGTTGGGGTCTCTCCAGAGCTTTATGTCTGTTCTTCAAGCCCCACCGCCCGACTCACCCACTACCTGCTGATGACAAGTTTCTTTGGGTCTTTCAGTCTTTGAAATTTGGGGTCACAGACCTTCACTTCATAACAATCTGTTCATCAAATAATAGAGGATCCTAAGAGAGACCAGTTATCGTGAATCTTCAGAAACCAAGGCGCTGTGCTGCTCAGAACAGTTGGTTCAGAGGGAACACTTGCTAACGCAGCTGCTGGTATGGCGGTTATTCGTTAATCAAGTGTTCTGCAACTTCTGCATCTGAGCAGAGATTTGCCCTGTGTTGCACACTCTCCCATACAGTATGTATAGTCAGAATTGCAGGCCGAAGGAGAATGCAGTGGACTGGAGTGAAGTCCACTGAACTTTGGATGAAGGCTCCAGGTTCCGTTCCCTGAGCCAAGAGTGGCTCATCCACCCTCTCAATCAAAAAGGGAGCATTGTTAGTGCTGTTGGTAAAAGCCTGAGCTTTGAGGTGGCTTCCCAGCCACACCACTCCCCTGGCTACCTGGCCTTGGGCAGGCCATGAATGTGAAGAGCCACCGTGACCCTCTCCCTTGAATGGGGTAGAGTTACTGCCCAAATCCTCCAGCCCAGCGAGAGTTTAAACAACATGCCTTAACATGTAGTGCATTGCCCTGGGCCTCTTTGCCCGTTTCTTCCCTGCTGCACATGACACCCTATTTCACACAAGCGAATCAGTGCTTTGGCATCATTTGTTGGAGTTTTCAGGGTAGGACACACTGGATGAGGGTATCCCCAGCATCTGCTGCATGCCGCTGGTTAGACGTGGATCTGTGCTTTTCACCCTCAGTCCCCTTGTCCTCTTCCGCAACTCGGCCACTGCACTAAGAAATCTGCTCAGCATTCACTCAAATCTATCGTGGCTGAATCCTTCCACTTCCACTAATTGTGCGGAGACGAAGTCGGTATTGCAGACATTCTCAATTACCCAGAATGAGACCATTTGAGACCATTTGACATGTGAAAATTGCTCCTGGGCCCCAAGGCACCATCAAGACTGCCAGCATGAGGGGCTTATCCAAAAGCAGGTATCGTGGTGGATGGGAGGCGAGAGATGCCAAGAAGCTGGTGCCGGCTTATGTTTTTATCACCTTCTCCTAATCCGTTCATTGTCCATTCACGGGGCTTCTCATCAGACTCCCTGAAAGGCTCCTGTTTGGGTTCCTGCCACCCTCTTCATTCCTAACTCCAGGCGCCTGAACCAGAAGCGAGAAGAATCTCAGGGAGAAGATCCCCAGGTGCCTTCTGTTCTGCTACTGAAGGGGCGGGGACGTGCTAATCAGCGTCAGGTGTGGAGGGCGTGGGGCTCTGCTTCCTCCAGTCCGCTTAAACAGTCCCTCACATCCTTTCCTGACCCTAAATTACTCCCAGGCATTAATTGTCCTAGTGGTTTCCTGGCCACATTATTTTATATTCATTAGTGTTTTCATGAAAAATTATAACACTAATTAGAACGGCTTCCAGTTAATTCACTGGGTGATTCATTACTCTCTCCCCTCTTGGTGTTCTGCATGTGGTCATCCTGGAGAAAGCAGCCAAGGGGTAATTGCAGCTCTATTCCCTGAGTGATCGCCTAATGCCATTATTTCTGATCCACAGGCGCAGCCTGGGCAGTGCTGGTGGGGTCTGATTACAGCTGCACCAGGTCCCTTGCCTGTGATGCTTTGGGGGTAGCCTGCAGTGAGGCCTGGACCACCCCCCCCTCACCCCCAAGACCCTGACAGGGTAAAGCAGAGGGAGGTAATTCAGTCTCTTCCCCAACCTGGAGCCTCTGGCAAGGACCGGGGAGTATCTGGCAAAATCTGCTATGAGAGCGCGTTCTGGGAAAGGGAGAGATTCTCTCCTGGTTGAGCTGCCATGGGGCCAAGCCCTGCTGAGTCTCTAGAAAACCTTTTCTCTCTCTCCAAACTCTGCAGGCAAGTTCTTTCCACAGAAGTTATCTGACCTCATACCTTGGGATGAGATCATACCAATCAACCAGCCAACAGAACGCGCACACAGAAAATAGCAAGTGTTGGAGGCGGACAGATTAGACCCCTGGTACATGGGTGGTGGGGAAAAAAAACATGCAGCTGCCCCAAAGATAAAAAAAAAAAAAAGACCAGGGCCGGAGAGATAATACAGGAGGTGGGTGTTTGCCTTGCACACAGCTTACCCGGCTTTAATCCTTAGCATACCGTATGATCCCCTGAGCAGCACCAGGAGTAATTCCTGAGTCCAGAGCCAGGAGTAACCCCTGAGAACTGTTGGATGTGACCCCAAAAAGCAGGAAAACAGAGAGGATGACCTGGCAGGGCAAAATAAAACGGGTCAGGGGTCTTGTGTGCGGCTGACCCCAGATCCATCTGGCACACCGTAGACCCCTCAGCACTATCCGTGTGCCCTCTAAGCCCCCACCCCAATTAAGATTAACGCTCCTAGTAATGCCTCAGAGTTGTTGCGATCAGGGTCACAAAGAGACATTTGTATACCTGTGATTGTACCAATATTATTTTTTATAATAGAAAGGCGAGAGATCCAAATGCCCATGAGTGGATGGAGACATGAAGTGGGATGTTATTTATCCTTTAAAATAAGGGAAATTCCCAGGCATGCCACAGCATGAATGAACTGTGATGATTTTTATGTCAAATGATGTCATCCTGTCACCCCCAAAATACGTACAGTGTGATATCGCTTACATGAGCTAGCTGCAATGGTTAGAAGCGTAGAAACAGGAAGTAGGAAGGTGGTTGCCAGATGCTGGGGGCAGGGATTGTGAGGGGCTTTAGTGGGGATGGAGCGTCCTGTATACCCAGTAAGGTCTGGACAGTGAGTGCGTGCTCACACTCTTCGTGCTGCTGACATGAACGGCTTAATGGTGAGATGGTAACATTCATGTTCTGTGAACGACACCTCAGAATTTTTTCTTTAAAGATTACCAGTGATGGGGCTGGAGCCATAGCCCAGCGGGTAGGGCGTTTGCCTTGCACGCGGCTGGCCCATGCCGGCCCGGGTTTGATCCCCGGCATCCCATATAGTCCCCGAGCATCGCCAGGAGTAATTCCTAAGTGCAGAGCCAGGAGAAACCCCTGAGCATTGCCGGGTGTGGACCAAAAAAGCAAAATATAAATAAATAAATAAATAAATAAATAAATAAAGATTACCAATGAGGGGCTGGAAAGATTAATATAGGGGGTTAAGGCTCTTACCGAGGTTTCCTTTGGTGGAAGTAAATTCATCTTTGTTGTTGTTTTAATGTTTTGCTTTTCGGACTGCTCTTTTAAACCATTTTCTGCTGTCTTAACTGGTAAGTTTTTTTTCTAAAGAGGTGAGAGATATACAGCATAATTGAGATAGAGGTATGGTAATTTCCCATCTAATTTCTGCCCTCACACAAGTAAACTCCCCCATGTTCAACTTAACATACCAGGGAAGTGTCTTTCCTTTACCACGAGGGATGAACCTGTATTGACTCATCACTGTGTCCCACAAATCCCAGTGACAATTATAGACCTCATTCCCATGACCTGAAGGAATGGTGTGAGGCTCTTTATGTTCCTGGAGCAAGCAGCTGCCCTTGGGCTCTACTAGCATGAGACAGGACATATGGAGATGTTCCTGGTGCCGCTCAAACAAATCGATGATGAACGGGAAGACAGTGACACAGTGATACAGTGATATATTTGTATTGAATCACAGTGAGATACACAGTTACAAAGTTGCTCATGATTTGGTTTCAGGCATACCAGGTCAGCACCCGTCCCTTCACCAGTGTATATTTCCCACCACCAGTGTCCCCAGTTCCTCTTCCCACCAGCTTGCCTCTACGGCAGGCACTTTTTTCCTTTCTCTCTCTCTCTCTCTTCTCTCTCTCTCTCTCCTCTCTCCCCCTCTTTCTCTTTCTCTTTCCTTTCCAACTGTTTCTTAGCATTATTATTAGTGTTGAACAGTCTTGTGAGTTCAGACCATTGTAGAATGGCTTGTATTTGTATTTTCCGTATCATAAAAAAGTGGGTTTTCCCTTGCTTCAACCTCTAGGGAAAAGGCAGTTGGGATAGGGAAGGAACGACTATGACAAAGACAGTGGTAAATGACCACCCGTAAGAACTGCGAACAGAACAGGTAAAGACACAAACATGGTAGCTTCTCAGTATCAGAATTGCATAATGGTCTACGGCCATACCACCCCTGAACGCGCCCGATCTCGTCAGAATTGCATAATGCCCAATGGTAGAGAGAGAGAGGGAGGGAGAAAGAAGGAGAGTGTCTGCCATAGAGACAGGCTGGGCGTAGGGGTGGAAGTGGCAGGAAGGCAAAAGAGCACATTGGTGGTAGTAAACATGCACAGGTGGAGGGGTGGGTGTTGGAACACCGTATGACTGAAACCGAATCATGAGCAGCTTTGTAACGGTCTAGTGCAGGTGATTCAATTTAAAAAAAAAAGTGTTTCCCTGCCCTGGAAGTTCTCTGTGTTCTGATCTGCTCGTCTCAGCCTACCTGCCTCGGGCAGCTAGAGATCTTTGTGTTATCTTTTAAGTTTTGACTATCAGAAAGTTCTATCCTTGTGACTTTACTGTGTGTAGCCAGCCGTTTTGTATTGGTTTCTCACTCTGAGTGACAGGCATTTCCGTTTCCTCCTTGCCGTTCCCTTCTGCCGATGAAAAGGCGTCTGTCATCTGCATGTACCATAGTCGGTTCATTCACCCACTGGACATCTCAGCTGCTTCAAAGTGTTGACAGTTATAAATAAATTTGCTATGAAAATCGATGTGCCATGTGTAAATACATTTTCCACTCTTTTTTGGTAAATACCAATGAGCTAAATTGTTGGATTATATATTTTCGTTTTGTAAAATATTTTTATATTCTTATATTCCACGGCTCACTCTGCCCCGTGGGCCCTGGATGGTTGATGGTCTGACATAGAAAAAGATGGGGCCCCCTGGGATGAACCCAGAGCCACGGCAGAGCCTGGCAAGCTATCCATGGTGTGTTCGATATGCCAAAAACAGTAACAATAATGAGCCTCATTCCCAACGAATGGAGATGTTACTGGCACCCGCTCAAGCAAATCGATGATCAACAGGAAGACAAGTGACAAGAATATTTTGTTTTGTAAGAAACTGCCAAACTGTCTTCAAAAGTACATGCGCCGTTTCCCATTCCCGCCAGAAAGGAACAAGGATTCATGTGGCTTATGCTCTCTTTAGCCTCTGGCATCGTCCACGTTCTAGATGTTGGCCCTTCTAATGTGTGTGTCATTGTATCTCAGTTCTGCTTTAATTTGCTTTTTCCTGATAAGATAGAGTATGAAGTGTCTTTTCATCTGCATATTTGATACTCTCTTCTTTGATGAGGTATCTGTGAACTTTCTGTTTTATTCTGTGTGTTGTGATTGTTTTTTTTTGGGGGAGCCACACCTAGCACTGCTCCAGGACTACTTGCAGCGTGGTACATGGGGTCACTCCTGGCAGTGCTCATGAAGGCATGCAGTAAGTGCTTGGTATAAAGAACCTGGGTACTTGTGCAGAGGCGTGCTCAGACCTTAGAGCTATCAACCCAGCTCCGTTACCTTATTCTGTTTTTGAGCCACACCTGGCTTTGCCAGGGCGACTCCTGGCTCTGTGCTCGAGATCACCCTGGTAGGCTTGGCACTTTATGGTGTCAGGGATTGAACCCAGGCAAGTCCTGTGGAGGCAAGCCTCCTACCCATTGTACTATTGCTCTGACCCCCATTTTAAAATTAAGTTATCTTCTTCCTGAGTTTTAGGATTTTGTGTATCACTTGTATCACTTGTCTTCCTATTGTTCATCGATTTGCTCGAGTGGGCACCAGTAACATTGCCATACTTCCTGTCACATGCTAGTGTAGCCCAAGAGCAACTGCTCGCTCCAGGAACATCAATGCCTCAAACCATTCCTTCAGGTCATGGGAATGAGGTCTATAATTGTTACTGGTTTTTGGCATATCAAATACGACATGGGTAGCTTGCCAGGCTCTGCCATGCGGGTGGGATACTCTTATAGTAGCCTCTCATCTCGTGCATGTATTAATGAACCGCAAGGCCACTAAGCAACCACTCGAGATGTATTTTTTACTATTTTTTTGTATATTTTGAATAATATAACTTGGGCCCCCTGGGATGAACCCAGAACCACGGCAGAGCCTGGCAGAAGCTACCGTGTTGTATTCGATATGCCAAAACAACGAATGGAGACGTGTTGGCAACCACTTGAGCAAATCGATGAACAACAGGAAGACAAGTGACAAGTGACAACTTGTATATTTTGAATAATCTGTTTGTTACAATTGTCTTTGACAAAGTTTCTCTAGTTTGTGGTTTATTATGCCATTCTCTCAATAATGTCTATTCAGAGCAGAAGTTATTTATTGCTTTTTGGGGACTTTATTTGTTTAGGGGCCACACTCAGAGGTGATCAGGGCTTACTCACGGCTCTGCACTCGGAGATAACTCCTGGCTGACTCAGGACCAAATGGGGTGCCATTTGGATTGGACCCTGGTCAGCCACAGGCAGGGCAGTCGCCTATCTATTGTAGTATCTCCCAGCCCTGAGAACTGATATCTTTTTTGTGTGTAAGCAGTATTTATTGCTTAGAACCAGGAGTCGCAAAAATGATGATAGCAACATTGTTTGGCCAAATGCCTAAATGCTTTAGACGTTTACATATTAGTAAGTTACTGTAATCATAACATAATCTTTGTAAAGGGCTTTTGTGGGGAATGCCCCCTTTGCCCCCTTTAAAGAGCTAGTATCCTAATTAAAAGGGATAACAGTTGAGAAACATCTAGGATTCTGAACCTGGCCTGAGACTATAAAAAGAGCCCCAAGAGAGCATCCAGGGCTTCTAGATGGAGAGAGCCGCGGCCCCAGTGCCTGGACCAGATAGCCAGCACCAGTGAGGAGAAGCTGCTCCTGGTTCTAGGTCTTAGGGCCAGCACCAGAGCCACAAGGGCTGGTTCCTGAGCCCGAGGGCTAGCACTAAGGCTACAGGGCAACAGAGCAACAGAGCAACGGCACCAAACAGTGAGACAGAGAAATAGAGTTAGGGAAGGGACACAGTACCAGAGAAACAGGCAACAGCTCAGAGCAGTGAAACAGGCAGATAGTTAGGGTCTGAGATGAGAAAACAAAGAAAAAAGGACAAGAAGAGCAAAGCCCGAACAGAAAGGACCTAAGAAAAGAGGTCCCGAAAAGAGAGGTCCTGGGAGAGGACCTGAAAGGTGATTTCCTGAACAAAGACGTCCGGAAGAGGGAGGCCTGGAAGAGAGGAGCCTGCACAGATGCCCCGAGGAGAGCAACCCACCAGAGAACCTGCCGGAGAGAGCCAGAGGTCCTGGAGAAAGGGAGGTGGTGAGGTGAAGCAAAAATTAACAAGTAACAGAAGACTTATTAAAAGCAACCTTCAGGAACCTCTGGCCTTGTTCTTTCTTCTGTAGATGGGCCAGGGGAACGGTGTCCCTTCGGACACAGCGGGGGCCCTAACAGACTGTAAGTTCTGCCTGCTGCCATGGTTACCCCCCCCCCTGACCCTCCAGGTACTGTTAGGGCCATGGAATACACAGGGGGGTTCCTTGATTCTGGGGTCTTGGAACCCTCCTGACGGGCAGCCACAATCCCCGTCCTCTCCTTTTACTTATAAGCCCTGACAGGCTTTCCCAGCAGGATGCTCTTTGATGAAAGCGGCAGAGAACTGGCATCTTGGCAACGATAAGCCTCCATTCTCACGCACACGCAGGCTCTCCATTCCTTTCTCTGATGACTTTGTTCATCAGAATATTGTTGCCCTTGTAGAGAGCTTAAATGTATGTTGTTAAATTTAAGCCCATTTAATTTTTACTCTAAGTGGTGGTGTAGTTTTCATTTCAAATCCCTGTTGTTCCTTGCTGGTATGTCAGACAGGAAAGGAAAGGACCTCTGAGTCTTAATCTGTATCAGTGTTTTCTCTGAAGGAAATAGATTCTCTCTCCTGTCCAGACTTCACCTTCAGTATAGAGTCACATTTTATAATCAGTCAGTTCTTAGTTACGGGTTTTTCTGGTCAGTTCCTTTGGATTATCTACTAGATGATCATATTATATGTGAATAAAGATTTACAACTTCCTTTTTCATTCTGTAGACCTCCTTTTTCCTTTAAAAAAGTTCTGTTTTACTGCCTGTGGTTCACGGTACCGTTTACAACAGGTCCCTGCACACTGCACCCCCACCATTGCCTCCTGGTTCCCGCTCAGTTCCCTGTCCCTTCCCTGACTCCTCATAACCAGAAGCTCAGTTTTTAGGTAAATATATAGATTCTGTTGCTTTGGGCCACTTGTTACTCCCTTCCTCTGCTTCTTCACATCCCACGTATAAGAGAGATCAGTCTGTGCCCGCCTCGCCCGTTCCTGTGTGCTTCACTCACCGTGTTACCCGCCAGCTCCATTCACGTAGTGGCAAATTGCGTGATTTTGTCTTTTTTCTTACAGCCAAGCAGTATTCCATCATGTTTAGGTGTCAGAGTTCCTTTATCCTGTCACTTGTTCTTGGATACTTTGCTTGTTTTCGGCTGTTATGAACAGTGCCCTCAATGAACCACTTTTCTGAAGTGGTTTTTTTTCCCCAGCATTTTAGGTACATTTAATTTTTTAAAATTTATTATATCTTAAAGCACCATGATTTACATAGTTATTCTTAGCTGTGTTTGGGGCGGCACAACGACCCAGCACCAATCCTGCGAGCAGTGTCCACTTCCCAGTGTCCCCAGCTTCCCTGCCCCGTCCCCAGACTGCCCCCCTGGACAGGCACATTTTGTTTTTTGGGTTTTTTTTTTTTTTTGCTTTTTTGGGCCCCACCTGGCAATGCTCAGGGGTTTCTCCTGGCTCTGCACTCAGGAGTTACTCCTGGCAGTGCTCGAGGAACCATATGGGATGCCGGGATCGAACCCGGGCTGGCATGGGCCGGCGCGTGCAAGGCAAACGCCCTACCCACTGGGCTATCGCTCTGGCCCCAGCATTTTGACATTTGCTGTTTGTAGTTTGGACCTCCCCCTTCCGGTATTGTTGGCGCTTGTCAATCAGGTGTGCACGCACACTTCCCGCTACACTGCCAGGGTGTCGAGGTCCTGGGCCCTTACCCCTACCCCCCCACCCCTCTTCTGATTAACCCCCTTGGTTTTTTTCCTTCCGTCCTTCTCATTCCTATGCTCAAGGGTCAGGGTAGTCTGGGCTCCCCCTTTTGAGACTCTGCGTTCCCTTTACCCTGTTACTCTGGAGGCCGCAGTAAGTGGGATCCCCTCACGTCGTCCCTTATTCTGACTGTTAACATGACTTCCTGCAGTTCCATCCAGGCTGCAGTGAAATGCATGGTTTCATCCTTCATTTACCTTCATGGCACTCCAGTGTATCTGGATACCCCTTTCCTTCCCCACTCACCTGATGTCGGACCCTGATTGACTCCCATGTCCTAGTTGTGCTGACACTGTGATGCATATCCTGTGTGCTTATCTTTGGAATGCTTTTGTCTCCTTGGAGATAGATACCAAGAAGGGGAAATTCTGGGTCACATGGGAACTCTGGTCTGACTTGCATATATTGGGAGGCGCACACTCAGCGATGCTCAGGGGTGACTCCTGGCTCTGCACTCAGGGATCACTCCTGATGGGGCTTGAGGGACCATACGGGGTGCCCTGCATCAACGCACATTGACCGTGTGTCAGGCAAGCATCCTCTCTGCTGTACTGTTACTCTGACTCTATATATTTTCGAGGAACACTTGTTGAGGAATTTCCTCATACTTTTTTTGAGGAATTTCCCTACTCTTTCATAGAGGCTAAGACTGACAACACTCCCATCAACAGTGGACGAAGGTTTCCTTTTTATGGTGCACTGGCCAACACTGGTTGTTTTCAGTCTTTTTCTATATAGGCCATTCTCACTGGTGGGAGATGATAAGAGAATAGAGAGCTTTGGGAAATGGTGGTCTTGTTAAGTGAAACACGTGTACTGGGAGTGCAAATATTGTACACAGTTAAAGAGCTACTGTGAAGCATGTGAATATATAGCCTTCATAATACCCCCTTTTTCATAAAAAGAATCCCTCCCTAAGCTGTAGCTGTGACACTGCCTTTGTGATAATCAACTCCTGGCTTTGTTTTATAGTTTTTCACACTCAAGTTTATGTCTATGATAATGATGGTTTCTTTTTTAGCTTTTTTTTTTCATTTCATATAGACTCAGTGGGTATTTCTGTGTCAGCATTTTTCTTTCTTTTAAGAATATTTTCTCTATCTCAGTATTTTTTTTTTTTTGGCCACACCTGGCAAGTGCTCAGGGATTACTCCTGGCTCTGCTCTCAGAAATCTTGGAGGTGCTCGGGAACTTTATGGGATGCTGTGGATCAAACCTGGGTCGATAACATACAAGGCCAGTGCCCTCCCCCGGTACTATCCCTCCACCCCTTCTCATTTTCTTCCAAGCTACTTCCTCCTCCTCACCCCTTACTCATGTTTCAAGTGGCATGCCACTCTAGAGAGTTCTCTGCTCCGTGTCTGTTGGGGTTGTTCCTGCCCCTAAAGATACCATCCCTTTTTTGTGCCATGACATTTCACAATGACAAATGTCCTTGACACCTCTGTAAGATCCATTCAAATGAGCGTGTTCTGATTTTCACACGATAGCCTCTTTTTCTCACTGGTTTCCTCTTCTGTTCATTCATTCTCTATGAATAAGGGCCGGTCAGGTGTTCTGGGTGACGGAGGAGCTACGCTTCCTTCTGCTGCTCAGACCTGGGTTGCATCAGCAGTTGATGTCCTGAGCCAACTCCCGTGCTCTGGAAGCTCAGTCCTGTGGCCAACTTCATCCCTGCATCCGCTCCAGCTGCTAACAAGTGGGATGCAGGCTTCCCAACCATGTCGGCCAGCCCTTGGCCCACCCGGCAAGTTCTTTGATGGGGCTGCTCTTGATCCAGGTTGATCTTTCACCCTGTGTTCCCCTTCTCCAGACCCAGCCCGAGTTTGACCGAGTTGTTCTCGGTTTAGCTTGCTGACTGCAGCGAGGGGACAGTCCCTTGGCTTTTCCAATGCCACAGCCATCAGGCCATATCAGGTCAAGGCAAGTGGGCGCTGTAGTATTGGAGGCGGGAAGGCGGGTTCTTAGAAGCCCTTACTGTCAGTTGGCAACTTTGACCTTTGAGTCCAGGTGTCTGAAAGTGGTGGGAAGGAAGTCAGGTGCTCTTGGCAATCCTAGCCAGCCTCCAGAAGCCAGGTGCCCACAGCCAGCATGAATCATGTCGGCAGCTTGCAGGGGGCCGCATGCAGCAGGACAGAGCTCTCCTCGCTGATCTGGGACCAGTAGGGCACTAGGAACCACATTTGTTTCCAAAGCTGAGTAGCCCCTGAAGGTCTGTTCTCACAGACATGTTGGAAAGAAAAGTCCCTTGAACGGGAGAGGCTCTGGCTCTTGGGACCCTGACACTCAGAGTGGGGCAGTGTTGACAGGTCGTGTCCCTTCTCAGAGGTGGCATCTGAGAGAAAGGACTGGAGGCCTAGGGAGATCGAGCAGGGGCTACGGTTCTTACATGCAGCTGACCCTAGTTTGATCCCGGTACCACACAGGGCCCCCTGGGCCCCATCCCTGAGCACAGAGGCAGAAGTAACCACTGAGCACTGCTGGCGTGGCCCCCCAAACAAAATAAACAAATAAAATGAAAAAAAAAGGACTGGACCCCTGGGAGAGTGATGGTGTGTGGCTTGTGCAGACTGGATGGATGTGGGGGTGTACCCCTGGACACTGAGTGTTCTGGTCGGGGTCTGGCTGGGACTAGAGTGTATCCCTTGTGTGTGTCAGACCCTGGGTTCAGTCCCCAGTAGGTCCCGCCCCTGCCAATAAAGTGAAAAGATTAGACTCAGTGGTCTCTAAAGCCCGGCTGTCCTCGGGCGGGTGATTTTGCCAGCTGTCCAGGAGACTCCACAGTTACAAACCTGCTTCTCAAAGCTCCGTGATCTCCTTTTGCTTTTAGAGTTTCCAGAGGAGAAACAAGCAGAGGGCAGACCCCAGGTAGCACAGGGCCCTGACAGGGGAGGTGAGGTCCTGCATAAGGTGTGGAAGGTCCATCTGTGGGGTGGGACGGTCTGGGCTCGCCTCCGTTACCTGGTGAGCACCTCCGTGCCCTGGGCGCCTGCAGTGGCAACACCTTGCAGGTGGAACCAGGGACCAGACTTCAAACTGGGCTTTGGAGGGGCGGGGGTCTGCCTCTCATTGACCATAAAGGGGCATGGGGTGGCGTGGGGGGTCACTGTGCCCCTCAGCACCCAGGGAAAACAGAGGCAGGGGTGTAGGGGGAGCAGAGTAGAAATGTTCATGTGGGGCCAGAGTGATAGCACAATGGTTGGGGCATTTGCCTTGCATGCGGCCAACCTGGGTTCGATCCCGGCATCCCATATGGTCCCTAAGCACCACCAGGAGTAATTCCTGAGTGCAGAGCCGGGGAGTAACCCCTGAGCATTGCCAGGTGTGACAAAGAAAAGAGAAGAGAGGAGAGGAGAGGGGAGGGGAGGGGAGGGGAGGGGGGGGGAGAAAAAGAGAGAAGAGAAAAAAAGAAGAGGAAAGAAAGGGAGGGGGGGGGAGGGGAGGGAGAGCAGGGACAGCCCAGCCACAGCCTCTGTGCTCTGGCACTGCCCAGCTGGCAGCTGCCCCTAATTGTCCAGCAGGGGGAAGCATGAGCCTGCCCCCCGCCCCCCACACTCTTCTCCAAGTCCCTGTTTGTATCCTCTTTCCTCTTTCCTCCTTGCTCCCAGACACCCCCACCCCACCCCGTAATTCCTGCTCTCGTGAGCGCAGCATCTCTCCCCACATCCAGGCAGCACAGCCCAGGGGAATGTGCCAAGGGCGGAGAGGCTTTTCGGACCAGGGCCCTGCCTGCACTCCTGGTCCGGCAGGCAGGAGCCGAGTCCATTTGCCGGGTCCAGCCTCCTCTCTCTCTGCCCTTGGCAGCCTAATTGCCTGCGGATCAGGATGCAGCCGCTGCCTCCCCCTCTGAGCGGCCACTTCCCAGCCCAGACACGAAGGCCTGCAGCGTCCTCTGCCCTGGGAGACTTGAACTCTTGCAGAAACCAGGTCAGTGGTAGACCCAGAGGATAAGATCAGGCACCAGAGCCCAAGATGGCCCGTCTCCAAGCCCGTGAGGGCAGCGGCCCCTCGGGGCAGGGGATGTGCAAGGCGCCCACCTCACCCACCCGCAGCCTGCCCCACCCAGTCAATCCCAGACACCCTCACAGCCGAGTGCTTCCAGCCAGCGCCCCATTCTCAGATGTCACACCTCACCCCTCCGTGTCTGCAGCCAAAGACCGGCCCTTCTCTGTGGCCCGAGGAGCCTGTGTGGCCCAGATTTCTCAGCCTGACAGCTTCTTGAACATTCCACGGGACCCCCAGTGGGTGATCCATCTGTTCTCACTTCCCATGTGCATGCCAGAGACTCAGTTCATTTTTATATGAATGTGCATGTCGGTTCTGGGGAGCGGCCTCCTGGATACACTCGCTGCCCCTTCCCTGGTGCCCACTGGCACCACGGGGGTGGGGGGGGGTAAGGTCAGTCTCCGATGGCCCCTCAAAGTCCCAGAGACCCTTCTCAGTAAACCGCATATATGTGACTTACTTTAATCGTCAGTTCGCCCACAGGCCCCGCCCCCATGATTGACTGATCATTCCAACATCATCCCAGCCTCTGGATTGTTCACTCCTTCTGCTTTACACAGACCCCTGGCATAGAAAGCCAGGCTCAAATGAGGGGCATGATGGCCCCCACACTTGGAGGGAAGGTGCCTGGGCTCACAGAGGTGCCCCTCGTGACATCCTTCCCCACCCCCCAGGCCAGCCTGCAGGATAGCATTGGATGGTTCAGGGAAAGTATTTACTGCAGCGAGAAGCAAAGTTGTGCATTATTTATCACGGGCTAACAATACCAGCCTATGTCGAATGTATTTGGACATCAATTAGTGATGCTAGGAAACACCGGCTGTCCAGAACCTATTAGGGTCTCCGACACGTCTGTGAAGATGTGAGATCTGAAAGGTCTGGCGACCAGCAGCCCGAGCTGCACCCAAAAATCATTAACTGTTAGCTTGCCATTAGCCCTCCGAGCCGCTCAGCTACCACTGGACAAACCCTGGGAAATCAGATCATAGATTCCTGGTGTTGTCTTCCAAGACAGCTCCTCTGTCTGGTTTCTCCACAAAGGCATACGGATAGGGGCGCGTGGTACCTAGGGCCAGCACCCCTATCCAGCCTTGGGGGAATCTGAACCGCGCCTCACTGAGGCTGGGGCCCGCCCTCTGTGCTCAGTGCTCAGGCTGCTCTGTGGATACCTGTGGTGCCCCCTCTGGGGAAGCTGGGTTGGGAGGGAGGGAGAATTAGGACCATTTTGCAGGGAGATGGCCTCAGTCTTCCCTTCCCCTACCCCCCGGGGGGTGCTGTGGCCCCACGTCTCTTCCAGATGGATTCCTCTGCCCTGTGCTCTCACAGTTCTGGGGTCTCCTCCTTCCTACTAATGACAGGGCTACTGCACTGGTTTTTGTTTATTCAGGTTTGGGCCCACACCCGTTCATGCTCAGGGATCACTCCTGTGGGTGCCTCGGGGACCATCTGTGTTGCTGAGGATTGAACCCAGATCAGGCACCTGTAAGGCAAGTGTCCCTCCGGGTTGGTGCTAAAGGAACCCTTTCCCAGTGGGGAGTGGAGGACAGTCCAGTGGCAGGCTTTAGGCTTTCAACTGCCCAGTTAAGCTCAGGCAGGAGGAAGCCCGGAGGAAGTGGGGTGGGCAGTAGTGCGTGCAGATGGGTCCTCCTGACCATTTCAGGGTTGGGAGGGATCACTGAGGTGGGCTCCCCCTCCCCAGCCCTGATGCTCACCTCGGGTTTCCACTCCCAGAGCAGTAAGTCTCCTCTTGCAGGTGGCCCACTGGCCTCTGCCAGGGCTTTCCTGGGGGAAGAGGCTGGAAGAAGCCACTTTCCCAGGTGTTGGTGTGCAGGGCTTGGTTGGGCTGGAGGGTGCTGGACCTGAAAGCACAGGTATAAGAAGGAGAAGGAACAGACAGGTCGGGGAGATGGTTCGAGTCCTGAACACGAGCTTCATATGCAGGAGGCCTGGTTTCAACTCCAGCACACCCGGTTCCCTGAGCACCACCAGGAGCGATGCCTGAGCACAGAGGGGTCTTTGAGCACTGTCTGGTGTGTCCCCAAACCAAGATGAAAGAGGAGTGGAGGCTAGAGAGGGAGTGTGATGGTCCAGTCTGAGTTGGGCAGGCTGGAGGACCAGCCAGAGGGCCCCCCCCGGAGAGCAGATCTCACCTCTGGGCTTGCTCCCTGCCACCTTCCCCTCCACTCCCCGGGAGCCCTTGAGGTGAGTGATCCCACGAACTAACGCCATGAACCCTGAAGCATCCAGTCTGGGAGGACAGAAGCTCCCAAGTCCATACCCGAAAGAGGGCCTGCCCTGTAAGGGGCTCAGCAGGGGGGTCCCGTGCACCTAATCGCCTGCATGGCCACAGCTTCCCAGGGGGCCTGCTGAGCAGAGGAGGGTAGTGCCTCCAAGACGAGATCAGCCTCACAGCCTCGCATCTGTGGACACATGGGGCAGGAGGAGAGAGAGATTCTTGGAAGCCCATTCATGAGCCAAAAGGCAGGCCTGCATTCGGGCAGAGGCACACTGCCCTGCACTTCCAGGGCCGAATGAATGTCCAGAGGTAGACCGCACTTCCAGGGCGGGGCATCCCTGCACTTCCGGGGTAGGGCAGCTCTGCACTTCTGGGGGTGGGGCAGCACTGCACTTCCGGGGTGGGGCAGCCCCTGAACTTCTGGGGTGGGGCGTTTCTGCACTTCCGGGGCTGCCATGAACTTCCAGGGTCATCTTGCATTTGCAGGGTGTCAGGGTTGAGGGGTTAGGGATGTCCTGGAAGCTTGGGGGTGCCCGGTGCCCTGTATTTCCAGGGGCCGAACTCTGCCTGACAACAGTAGCGTCGTGGCACTGTGTCCTGGAGCCTGCCTGTGCCCAGGAGCAGCCTGACTGGCTGGGAAGGGAGCAAAGGGCAGTAGCAGGGGTTGGGATTCTCTGGAGCCCAGACCGCAGGAGGGGGTGGGTGCAGACTTGGAGCCTTCTTTCAGCTTAAGATCGAGAGAGACAAACTGTAGTGGCAGGAGGAACAGCCCCATGATGTTTCCCGCCTGGGAAGGGCTTGGGCCTGGGCTGGAGAGTGTCTCTTACTTACTAAGGCACCCCAGGACCACCAGGCATTCAGGCTGTCTTTCCAGGACCCTACGTGCAGTGGCCACTTGGGGATGGCTCTCTCTGTCTGCCTGCTGAGCCCAGGGCATGCCACAGAAACAACTGGCATGGCCAGTCTCAGCTGATCCAGTTCCTGTCCCAAATGGGTCCAGGATGGTCAGTGAAGCCTCACAGACACGCAAGTGATTCCTCCAGTGCGTTGCGTGACCCCTTAGAACTGGGCTCACAAAATGCAGCGGCCCGCTCAGGGATGGCTTTTCCATAAACAGAAGGACAGCAGGGGTAGCTGGGGACCCGCCCCCCAACATTTCACGTACTGAACCCAGCACCCAACTGAGCACCTGCTTTGCTCCTGGCACCAATGACCCCACAGTGCCAGGGCCAGAACTGGCCTGAGACCTGGAGACCAGCGTCCACACAGAACCGGGTGTGCTGGCCTCTCACACGCGCTTCTGGGTCATGGGGAGCCACTTGGCGTTTTCCAAGCTGTTTAGAAACATCGAGTTGACCGGGAGTGTAATATTTTAAGACCCTTCCCCCCTCCCCAACCGCTTCCACAGTGCCTGTGGGAGTCACTGGCTTCACACCTCACTTCTGAGATGCTCTGAGGTTCACAGCCCCGGCCCAGCTTCTGGACATGCTTTGATCTGTCTTAGCCTTTCAGAGCATTTTCTGTCTTGTTTTCGTTTTCCTTCAGCTCCTTCCCAGCTGCTTGTGTGCATGAGAATTGTGGGGCCAAACGCTGTGAGTGTTTTGTGTGTCTTGGTAACTGTCCAGGGCGAAGAGTGTGCAGAGAAATGAAGTGGATACCTACCTTATTGCAAAAAAAGAATGTGGGCATGGGGGCGGAAGTGGCTGTGCCAGCTATAGGGGCACCGGTGCATACACCTATGGTCTCTTCATTTTAACTTGGGGGGCTTGTGCATTTGCAGTCAGTGGACCAGAGCTTTGAATGTGCTGTGTGGAATCCAGGGGTCTGGATGCCATGGATAGGCAGAGGCCGTCTGGGAGCTCATCTTTTCCTGCCGCTTGCTGAACACTGAGCCATTAACATTGTTCTCTAAAAGTGTATGTGTGTGTGTGTATTGTGTGTGTGTGTGTGTGTAAGGGGAGAGAGAGAGAGAGAGAGAGAGAGAGAGGACAGAAAGGCAGAGACAGAAATCAAGAACTACTTGAAATGACTTTGAGCACCTTCTGTAACTGTCCGAACTGTGTTGGAAGCACAGGCAGACTTTATCTGAGGACTAGACAATGGCGGGATGGAAACTGAGGGCTCAGCCCAGGGGAGTCCAGTCTGCTTTACCTGTAGGAGGGCTGGGGTCATTTCCTGGCAACACAAGGTCCCTTGAGCACTGCCCAAAAAAGAAAAAAGAAAGAGAAAATTGAGGGCCGGGAGGTTAATCCAAAGGCCGATGAATTGCCAGAGGACCTCGGCCAGGGTTGGTAGGAGAGTCTAACTCATGGGCCCGGGCGATAGCACAGCAGGTAGGGCTTTTGCCTCCCACGCAGCCGACCTGGGTTCGATCCCCGGCATCCTCCCCTGAGCACCACCAGGAGTAATTCCTGAGCGAAGAGCCAGGACTAACCCTTGAGAGTCTCCAGGCGTGACCCAAAAGATCACTTCACTTGATCTCTTGAATCTCATTATTCATTGATTTGCTCAAGCGGGCGCCAGTAACATTTCCATTGGACCCTATCACGTGCCAATGTAGCCCAATGGCATCTGGTTGATTCAGGAATATGAAGAGCCTCAAACCGTTCCTTCAGGGTCTTGACAAGGAAGTCTGACCATCTTGTAGGTGGGCGGCCACGTGATCTTTTGACATCCCGTGGGATCCTGTCGGTAATTGCTCAAGTCCAGAGGTCATCTCCAAATCACATTACATGTCCAGCCCATCTGATTTTCGATGCCTTGGCAAACGAGGACGGCGTCCCTGATTCTGGAATAGTGACGGAGGTCAGAGCTCCCGATTCCTTCTCTCACTTGAGTGAGGCGTGATATTCCAAGCATAGCTCTTTTGATTCCTCTCTGGGAGACCCGAATAGCATTCTCATCCTGCTTTCATAGGGCCCAGGTCTCTGAGGCGTATGTTAATGCAGGGAGAATGGTGGAGTCGGAGGTTCTTTGTCCTTTTTAGCTATTTCTTCGATGCCTTTGAAGGCATTCCATGCCGCTCTCTTCCTCCTGCGCAGCTCAGGTTTTAGGTCCTTCATCATGTTGACTTCTCGACCTAGGTACACATAACTGCTGCATTCAGAGATGTCTGTTCCATTAAGAGTGAATGGGGCCTCTGGAACTAGTTCATTTTTCATAAACATAGTTTTCTTTAGATTCAGCTGTATTTTTTTTCTTTTTTTCTTTTTTTGCTTTTTGGGTCACATCCTGGTGTTGCTCAGGGGTTATTCCTGGCTCTGCACTCAGGAATTACTCCTGGTGTTGCTCAGGGGACCATATAGGATGCCAGGGATCGAACCAGGCCGGCATGGGCCAGGCGCTTGCAAGGCAAACGCCCTACCCACTGGGCTATCACTCCAGCCCTAGATTCAGCTGTAGACCTATCTTTCCACATTCTCGGTCGAAGTCAGCCAGCATTTGTGTCGCTTGGCTAATGTTTGGTGTTATAAGAACGATGTCATCAGCGAAGCGGAGGTGGTGCAGTTGCCAACCATCTATCTTCACTCCCATTCTTTCCCATTCTAATTGTCGCATGATGTTCTCGAGGGTGGAGCTGAAGAGTTTTGGTGAAATGGATCGCCCTGCCGAACCCCTCTTTTGACATCAATGATCACTTCCTTGTAGAATGGTGAGATCCTGGTGGTGAATTCGTAATACAGCTCACAAAGGATCTTGATGTAGTGGGTTTGAACACTCTGTTTGGCTAGGGCTTCGATGACCGCTTCAGTCTCCACAGAATCAAAGGCTTTCTTTAAATCAATGAATGTGAGACAGAGCGGCATCTTGTACTCCCTACAAACCTCAATGAGCTTGGTTACCGTGTGGTTATGGTCAGTTGTGCTGAATCATTTCCGGAAGCCAGCTTGCTCGCATGGTTGTCCTTCATCTAGTGTTCTGCTAATCCTGTTCAGGATGATTCGAGTGAACAGCTTGTAGATGACGGACAACAGGCAGATGGGGCAATAGTTGCAGATGTCATGAATGTCTCCCTTCTTGAACAGTAGAACTGTCCTGCTGGTTTTCCATTGGGAGGGCACCTTGCATTCGGACAGGTAGCATGTGAAGAGCCGAGCTAGTGTATTGATGAGTACTGACGGCAGATTCTTCAGGTGTTCGGGTCTGACTTTGTCTGGGCCTGGTGCTGTTCCCTTCTTTACCGACAAAATGCGTGTTCGATATGTCAAAACCAGTAACAAATGTTTATTTTCCTGACCCTGAAAGAAGGGACCCAAAGAGCAAAAAAAAAAGAAAAAGAGAGAGAGAGAGAGAGAGAGAGAGAGAGAGAGAGAGAGAGAGTCTGACTCAAATTTTGTTAACAGGTGATGAGCAGACCCCGCCATGACCTCAGAACCCCCAGATACAGGCATCGGGGCTAGAGGCTGAGGCAGAGGCAAGAACAGTCTGGAAATTTGTTGTGTGCATATGTGTGTGTGTTGTGTGATGTGTGTATTTGAGTAGGGTAGGGTAGCTTTGACTTCAGAGGAGGAAAGTCAGGAAGGAAAGTCAGGAGTTCCACCTGGCTGACACAGTTCCCCTCCCCAGTTTTCTCTTCTGAAGGCTCCCCCTTTTCTGCTCTCTGTGTAGGCTCACATGTCACTGATTTCAGGACTAGTTCTTCCGGTTTTTTGTTTGTTTGGTTGGTTGGTTGGTTGCTTGGTTGGTTTGGGTTTGGTGCCACACTGTATTGCTCAGGGCTTACTCCTGACTCCACTCAGGGTTCATTCCTGGCAGGCTCTGGGGAACATATGTGGTCCCAGGACTAAACCCAATCAAGCCTTTTACATGGCAGAGCCTTAACCCTGTGCTATCGCTCTGGCCTGGGAGTGGTTCTTTGTGACAGGTGGTGTCTACCAGGGAGGATGACCTTTGGGGTGTCTGACACAACTCTTCAGTGAGTGTGTTGGTCTGCAGAGCATGACCTCAGTGCCGGGGTACCCTGTCATCCACACAGGGGGATGCACCCTCCTTGTGACACTCCTCTCACATGAGACTCTAAAATATGCCCTGACCCAGGGCTCCAAGGGCCACGTCCTGGCCAGGCCCTGGAGAAGTCTGAGAAAGCATGCAGCCTGCACCTGGAGCTGCTGGCCTTGGGGAAGGCGGTCCAATAAAGTCCACCAGTGGGCTGGAGCCTGCCTAGGGAGGAATGCTCCCTGCCAGCTGCCTCCTGGGGTTTGCTGTACAGATGCTGAAGGCCTCTCAGGGTGTAGGGAATGTCTTGCAGTGACCTTGCACTGTGCACATAGACCGTCTGCTACTTCCCCCACCATCTTATTTACCCCCTTGCAAGGCGGTTTCTTGCATCTCCCAAGGCAGAGACCGCAGACACCAGTGGACACGTCTAGACCCTCCTGTCTCTGTAGTCCTAACTGTCACTGCTTCTGCCCTGCCCTTTTGCCTTCCCTCGGGGCCACACCAGGTGGGGCTCAGGGGATCACACAATGCTGGGAACAGAATCCCGCCTCCCACATGCAGTGCATGCGCTCAGCCATGATCCATCTCTCCAGCCCTCGGCCCTCATCTTGTGCTGACTCTTCACTTCCGACTGGTCAAATTAGATGCCTTTTGGGAAAAGAAAAAGTCAAGTCCAATAGAAGGAGATTTGGGTCGAGATGATCCGCTCCCCCGTCACGTCTAACTCCATTCTGTTCCCAAACCTTCAAGCTCTATGAGCAGAAGCTTTGATGTTGAAAAATCCCACCCCTAGTCAGAGGCTATGTAAGACAGAGAATGGAACAGTATGCTAATAATTGTCAAAAGTGCTAATACCAACCTAGAACTGAGCATTAAATACAGGCAAAAATATACACATGACAACCTCTTAATGTATGTATTGTAATCCACAATGTGGAAGGGAAGGAAAAGAGAAATAGATAGAGAGAAAGAGAAAGAAATAAAGAACCTGCCATAGAGGCAGACTGGGGGAGGGGAGGGAATCAGGGAAATTGGTGGTGGGAAATGGGCACTGGTGGAGGGATGGGTGCTGGAACACTGTATGACCGAAATCCAAATATAAACATCTTATGAACATCTTTGTAATTGTATATCTCACGGTAGTATAAAATATTAAAAAAAAAAAAAGAAAAATCCCACACCTTTCCCATTTGTTTTCAGAAAGTACTTTCAGCTCTGCGGAAAACAGTTGTAGAAGGTGAATATGGAAGAAAAAAAAAACTGGCCAATGTCCCCTCCCCTTCCCCAGAAACACACTTGTAAAGGTCTTGATTTCAGAGAGAAAAAATCTGTTAAGGACACAGTGGGAGTGGATGAGGAGAGGAAAGAGGGGCACCCACAGGCCCCACAGGGAAGACCAGCCTGTCTCCCCGCCTCCTCTCCCGCAGGCCTTCAGCAGCAGCGATGAACTGGGCAGCCTGGTTATTGGTAGCCGCAGAGTTTGCACAGTCAAGCTTAACGTTCACGCTCTCTATGTCTTGTCAGTGCGCCCAGTGGATCAATTCCTTCTTGCCTCTTCTCCCGCATACTAACTCTCCTCTTTCTCTTTCCCTTCCAGCGTGCAAACGCAAAGAGCAAGAACCAAACAAAGACAGGAACAATTCCCAAAAGAAATCCCGCCTGGTGTTCACCGACCTCCAGCGCCGAACACTCTTTGCCATCTTCAAGGAGAACAAGCGCCCGTCCAAAGAGATGCAAATAACCATTTCCCAGCAGCTGGGCCTGGAGCTCACCACGGTCAGCAACTTCTTCATGAACGCCCGGCGCCGCAGCCTGGAGAAGTGGCAGGACGACCTGAGCACGGGAGGCTCCTCGTCCACCTCCAGCACGTGTACCAAAGCGTGACGCACAGACTCTCCCTGGGGCACGCGGCACCTCCAGACGGATGGCAGGTACCAGAAGGGAACATCAAGGGAAAGCGATGCCGGATGCTGAGCTGGGGCCCTTCACTGGTGATCTGAAAGCACAATTCTCTTGAAACCTCTAGCTGTAATCATAGGCCAGGTGTTCCTGTGTTCCTTTTAAATGGCTATGGAGTCCAAGTGCAAGCTGAAAACGCATCTCTTTGAACCGGACATTGTCCTCCGAGCAAGCTAAGCATCCCAGAAACCCAAACGGGGCCTTCCGGGAGCAAGTTCCAGTCAGCGTCATGACAGCCAAGCCAGTGTCTGTCAGCAGCCTCGCCTCAGGGCCCATCAGACTCTTGAAGTCAGGGGGTTCCTCCAGGTCATGGTGGGGAACTGGGCCCATCTAAGGACACTAGTGTTTGGGCTTCCAAGATGCTACAATAGAGAAGAATCTAGGAACAAGAATGACCTCGTTTGCTTTCAAGTGCTTAGCCTCGCATTCCACAGTATACCCAAATTCACAGCCATAACATTGAAAAACATCAGAATGATAATTACTGAGCACAAGTTTAAATATGGAATTAAAAAAAAATCCAAGGACCTGTTTTTCCAACTCAGGCATCTTTTCACTGAATGGTTTAGAAAGCTTTAAGTTGATCAGTTTACAATTTTCTTTTCCTTACCTCCTGGAAATCTCATGTGGTCTTGGATCCATCAAAAAAAAATCAGTTCCCTTGAGCTCAAAGTATCAAGCACAACAAAGAAAGGCAGAGCAAGGAAGGAAGGTTCTGAATTTGCCACTTCTGGATTTTCAAGACGCCGGTTGTGAAGTCATTAGGGAATCGTTGGGAATATGGCTTCAAGCACATTTTGCAGTTTGCTACAAATTGTTTGTACATAATACAGACGCACACTCAGGAGGCCACCTCAACTGTTACGGTGCACGGAGCAAATGCCGCATTTTAAAGATCTAGATTGTTTTAGATCATTAATGGATCCTTCTTGGTTATCAGCCACCCAATTCCTTCTCTAGTGCATTATGACCATGTAGTTCCTTCTCACTCTTTCAGTTTGGGGCTTCTTCCCATACCCATCACATTGGTAGGGATGTTTTCAGTATTTTCTAATGAGTAAAAGAATTAATAATCAAAAGAACTCAAAGCATTCTACATGTTACTCATAATTGTCATCTCTTCCAAAATCCCTTCCATTGTTGAGTCATCCTAGTAAAACCACCGACAAAATCTGGAGAAACCACAGCACACCAAAGAAGCAGAGTACTGCAAACCAAAGACACTTACTACTTGCCATTTTCTAGCCTAAAAATACTGTGATTACCTTGAGAAATTAGAAACCGTCTGCAACTCCAAATGGCATTCAGCTCTTGCATTTGGCTCACCATCTGGCTGAGCAGATCGACCACGCCAAGGACAGTAGCCAAAAGCCACCCAGGGGTGGCTTCACCACGCCAGCTCTGGGCCCTGGCTGCCACCTTCCCACAGCAGGCGGAAGAGCGCCCACAGAACTCGGGAGATTGCGAAGGTCACAATGTGCATATTTACCAGTGAATGGCCCCACTGGGCACCATGGGGGTGTTCAAAGCAAGCCAAACGCTGCGATGATTCTTTAGACACTTGAGACTGACTTTTTTTTTTATGAATTACTAATCGAAACCAAAGAAAATTTTTTCTGCACCTACTTCTGCAGCAAACCAATTGTCCCATTGCAATGAATCAGTAGACAGATACCTAAGTCACCAAGAACCACCAAGAAGGAAGGACGCCAGAAAACAAAGTGAATCCAAACATGGGGACAGCGAGATGCACTGTGTTCAGACAGATCTCTTGGGACATTTTCTGGAAGCAGATTTGAAAGAAAGGGTTGAGACAAGAATAGGAGTACAGAAGAGCCACGCGGCAGCTGCCTCATTGGACGACTCACGGTAATCTTAAAGATTGTCTTTAATTTGTGCCTATGCAGTTTTTTCAAAAGAACACGGAACAGAGCAACAGAAACCTCAACAGCTACAATACCAAAGATGAGGATTTCTCACACCTTTTGTTTCAGTTCATTATCTCCTCTTGCCTGGCTAAAATCCTAATAGCGCCATTGATCAGTGTGAAGGTAATCAATTTTGTTTCTGAGCAACACAAGGAAAGGGTCATTTAACGTGATTTCTATTGTTTCCCTTTCATTTTGCTTTATGGCTTTCCACCCCTACTTGGAATCCCTCAGAAAGGTTCCATGGACTCCAAGTTTAAGACGTTGGGATACTGAACAGTGATGCTCAGCAGAGCGTGGGAAATACTACTGTCACTTGAACGTTCTTGGTTCTTTCTATGTTCAGAGTCTCACATCAGGGGAGGGAAGGGAGTGAGTGAGAATCAGGGGTAAGGGTCTTGGGGACACATTCTCTCCCGAGCCACAGAACCAAAGAGTTTATGTAGAGGAATTGATAGCCTCGTTTTCGTGTGATTGTTCCATCCTAACAGGGCTTCATTAGTGGATAGGGAGACATGTGTAAAAAAGAATTTCCAGTTTCTACTTTTCTATTAGCTTTTTAAAAATCAGCTGTAAAGTTGCATTTCTAAAGAAAGAGAGATATATATAATATATGAATACATATATAGATTCAGCCTGACATTGGTGGGACCCAAACCATTGCTGTCGTCTTGTCTTGTTTCTGTCCGGTGCTTCTTCTTCCTCTTCTCCCTCTTTTATTTTTCCTTTTTTGCTACTTGTTCTGTTCAGAATGTTTCTCATTTCTCATGCCATCTCTGTGTTCATTTGCCACAATGCATCAGTGGGAGTTCAGATTTCTGTGGACATTTCCTGGAAAGGTGGACAGTCATTCCGAGGGCTTTCCACATGGAACGGGTTGATGAGTGGCGCCGTGTCTGAGATGAATTTTGTTGTGTATGGAATCATGTCTCGTCTATGCCTCAGCAAGGATGGAGGTGGTGAGTGCAGGGTACTCTGCCAAGACCAGTGTCTGGTGTCCAGGAAGAGCTGTAAAGGCACCGAGGGCCCTGTCCCCAGGCGATGGTATGGGGGTGAGGCCAACCCTGCTCTCCAGAAACATCCCTGATCCCACAGATGTTTGGGGCCGTCTCAGTGAGTAGACCCACCATGGGGACGTCTCACAGGTGGGTTATGGTTCCTGTTCTCATGGGTGAGCAGTTTCCTCAGGAAGCTGATTACCAGCTCATGAAGACAAGCCTGTAGGCAGCCATGTGGGCTTTAGGGTGAGGCAGTGAAGGTGGAGAGGGTGGGAGAGGGTAGAGTGGAATCCCAGACCTGGAGAGAAATCACAGAACAGCACTGGGGAGAATTCTAGAACCTGGTTCCCAGGGAGAATCCCGGAGGTCATGAGTCTTACACCACCTCCCTGTGTATACCTTGAGTTTTCCTCCCTCTGTGGGAGCACAGCCAAGGAAGACGCTCTCTACAGTCTTTGTAACCTTCCCTTGACTTTACCAGGTGACCCGCTGTCCCTAGACCCGATCTTGGTCTCTTCCCTTGACTTTCCCAGGTGCCCCTCTATCCCTAGACCCTCTCCTCTGTCCCTAGACCAGACCCTGGTCGCCCTAGTACAACAGTCAAGGCAAACAGCCTCTTTCAGCAGGGGAATCTTCCCCAGTAGGGAACTGGAAGTGAATTTTAGCTTGTCTACTTCTAAACGGATCCCTAGGACTCGGAATCAGTGGAGATGGGTGAGGTTATAGATGGGATTGAGGAGTGAGAGGGATCCCTGTGGGCGGTGAGGGTCCAGCACGCAAACCTCAGCATTTGGTTCTCTGGGCTTCCCTGGAAAAGTCAAAAAGAACAAGGCTACCTGTGTGGCCTGTACTGGTAGTACAGGCCACACAGGTACTTGTAGTACTGGTCAGCCAGACCTCGTCACCTGTGTGTCCTCAGTGCTCTGCCAACTGGAGAAGATTCCAGAATGCGGGACAGACCAGAACTTCTCTCCCCCATCCACAAAGACGTGGGGACAAAGTCTCATAGCAGATAATATCATATTGAAGAAAAGTGCTTGCTTTAAAAAAAATCATAAACACATGCTCTATTGATATATTTGTGTGTCAGATTTTTAATCCTATAGAACTTTGGTACAAATCTGGGAAAAATTTTTTGTGATCGAAAGGTATGAAATTTGAACCAGTGAGTTTCCTCAAGCATTTTAAAACTTCTTTTTTTTAAATTTAATAACTTCAAAGTAAAGAACCATTTATATTTGGTTATCATTTAAGACCCATTTCCTCAAACCAAGGAAAAAAACCAAGGCTTTCAGAAGGGACAGTAAAGGGACAATGGGAGCCCAACTCACATTCTTGAGAGAGCAAAATCTTGTCATGCTTTCAAGTGGACAAATAATTCTCTCTCTCTCTCTCTCTCTCTCTCTCTCTCAGTAAATAGACTTATTTTAGTTTTATATTCACTATAATTTTGGTACAGGGATATAATTATTTCAGGGTGTTTGAAAAGAGCCAGTAAATCTTGTTTTTCTAAAAAGAAGAAAAACAGCAACAATAAAAACTCCACCAAGAGTCAGAGACTTTCCAAATGGGAAACGATGGTTAGACTCAGCCACACAAGGGTCAGGCAGGAGTGAAGAGAGAGCACACACCTGCTCAGCATGAAGAGAAATAATCTCTCCTCTCTCCCTCTCTCTCCTTCTCTCTCTCCCTCTTGTTCTCTTCTCTCTCTAACACACACAGACATGCATGCATTTTCTATATGTCAAATACTGTCTTTCAAAGTCAACTACAAATGTCTTTCCGATGATCCGCCCTTTTACCTGAGCTGTTCAGGATTCCCAAGAACAGGGAGGGATTTCTCCCTACTTCTGAAAATGCTGAGCAGAGTATCAGTTTGATAACCAAAGTGCACCCTTTGTGGTGAACTCTCATTTTAGGAGTCTACTTGTTGTAACTGAAATTCCATGTGAAAGGAACAGGTTGGATGCCAGTATGGCTGAGGCATTATGGACAACATTTAAAGGTGGAGGAAAGAAACTATTATGTGCTGTCCCAGTGACACGCCACGTCAGGCGCTGCCTTTGGAGAGAGCAGTTATGATACCCAGCAGAGCTGAGCTGACTTTTTATTGGTGGTGGTGTCATGATGTAGTGGATGGGACTTGTTAGCTTAATTAGGAAGACAAGTGGAGCATGGTACAGGAGAAGGGAGAGAGCTGATACACTATTCTGTTCTGATAGGTAGCAGCAAGACTGGATAGTTGATGGTTTTGTACCTAAAACTGAAAGCAGCACCCCTCTGACACAACAGGAGGTCATGACTGCTGAATAAGGGCACGCAATCCCCAACCCTTACTAAAGGCATGGAGTGTGAAATGCCAACACCCTCTTCCCCAGTGCTTGTTTTCTGCCATCTCTTTCTTTGCAAGGGGGAAGGGAGTTTAATTTGTTTTAGAAAGTCTCAGAATGCATTGTAAAATGCAAAATAATAATGGAAATAATGTATAGCGCCTCACCTAATTAGGTAGACGCAGAGCTTCTGAGGTAGATAGGCTGTTGTATGAATCCCAGTGGACTGGAAATGCTCATTGTTGTCGAATACCAAAAGAGACACTGACCAGTGGGCGGCCAATTAAAGCAATAGCCCACACTTTCCTTACAGATTTTTCCAGTCTGGTTGATTGTACTTAACCAGAAAGCATCTTTTCAATTGGAGAAGGTGTATAAGGAAAAATCTGTTGCTAGAGTTTGGTTCATCCCATCCAAGTCTTCCACTCTGCTCCATCCGAGCGGCAGGCACGTCACATAGCAAAACCTTCCACAGCAACATTGGCTAAGAACCTGTCTAGTGTGTTACATCATGTCTGTGAGTGTTTCTTGTACATGTGTTCTCATAGAGGTGACAGGCCTTACCGATGGGTGTCTCCTTCATAGACATCTGGTTAGTGTGTACAGACAAACATACTGCCATCTGCTACAATAGACATCAAAGGACCCCATAACATGTCTACAGCACTTTCACAGTGTACATGGTTTTATTTATTGTAATGTTGAAAACTCAAGTGCAGGAGGAAAAACGAAAAGTATCCCAGCATCTTCACTGAGTGCACTTGGAATCACTTTCATTCGGGCACCTCCAAGATAAACTCAACTGTCAGAAAACCTTAGCTATTATTTACTCATCTGTGTATGGATGACGTATGCTAGATGACTTCGGTTGAATAGCTTTATTCCGGATTTCTCATAACTAAAGCTAAATCCAAAGACCTGAAATAAGGACACCAAAAAAGGGGGCGGGGGGAGAGAAATGAAGGAAAAATAGCAAAGTAAAACGCAAACCAATAGGGGAAATGGGCTGTGGTTTCCAGGGTGAGACAATAAGTGATAATGGTATTGTGGGGGCCAAGCAAGCAGGACGGGGGGTACAGGGGCGCGGGGAGGTAGTGATTTCTTTTAATGCTTGTCACATCTCAATGGTCTTGATGCATGTGAGAACATTTTATATAGTTTATAATTTCCTGTTTTAATTTTATTTAGACTGTCACAAAAGAGTTTAGACGTTTTGTCCACGCAAAAAAAAAAAAAAATGAAGACAGTCAAAAGAAACATTTTCCTTGTCTCTTTGGGGTGTGACCCAACAATTTTAAGTATCATTAATATAATTAATTTATTTAAGTTAGTTTATAGTACACAATTGTATAGAGTTTGGGTAATTATTTAATCATACTTCCTTAGTTTGATTTTTGTCCTAATTTAACCAAATAGAGCGATGGCGCATCAGAGACGCCAGATCCCTTTAGAATTCTCTTAAAAGGTTTATGTGCTTTATAAAGCAGTGAAATTCTGTTACAGACAGGGAAAAAATACAGGTTACAAAAAAAATTGAGGTATTTTTCCTTCTTGAATTAACTTTTAAAAATAGTTTTAATGCGTATTAAATTATTTAAGTTAAATTCATAGCCCCACCCAGACCAGACGACCTTCACCTTTTAATTATTGGGCCCTCAGAGCCTTTTTTAGTGTAACTTATTTATTTAACTTATTTGGCACCTGCAGAAGGTGCCCTGTATAGTTTGTTTTTTTTTATTTAAGACAACAGAGACCACTGCAGTTTGTTCGCTGTCAGAACTACCAAGCAAAGCGTGTGGACAAGTAATGACTATTCAGCCCGAACTTGTGCATTCAGGAACCGTCAAAAGACACCCTGCTTTCCCAGCCTGGACATCGGGGCTTCAATACAAAAACTGGGAAAAAAAAACTTCTTAAAAAATATCTTAACAGCAAAAGAAAGGAACCCTTACACTAGCTGCTTCCAAGAATGAACTCTGTGTGTGTGTAAAACAACAAATAAAAAAAAGGAAGAAAAAAAAGCAGAAAAAAAAAAAAAGAAGGAAAAACTTTCTATTTCTAGTGAGAACCAAAGAAGGCTACCTCACTGACTTTTTCCATTTGTAATTTTAATCGTGTTGATGACACCAAAGATACCAAAGATTTCTTTCTCTGTGCGGTCTGCGGTCTGCTTGTGCTCTTTTATGATTTCCACTCTTCTCTCTGAAGTCTGGCACGCAGTGCCACAGCTCAGATAACCCCCCAAGAAAATCCCCACCTGTGCGCCAGCGGCTGCTGATCCAGAATGGAAAGTTTTCTGTGTTGCCCTGTGTTCCCTGACCTGTCCTGTGCCCAGGATACAAGTCATGCTGCTGCTGAAACTGGGTTCCTAAAATTCCAGTTCCAAACTGGGTGGAGAAGACTGGTTGGAAGTGAGTGGCCTTTAGTACGAGCGACAGCCCTGTCCCTACCCCGTCCCTTTGGAACCATCTCAGTAGGGAGCTCCAACCACCCAACCCTACCGACTCCCATCATTGAATAGTAGGGCTGCATGGGGCCATAGGGATCATGGAGGCCAACCCTAAAAAAGTTGAAGAGGAGGGTCCAAGAATATCAGAAGAAAGCATGGTAGGACAAGGATCCAGCATCCGTCTCCCTCTTAGGAAATGTGCCAAGGCCGTCCAGGCAGAGGGATCCACTCATTAGCAGTGAGCAGGGTCTAGGGGCGGAGGTGGGGTGCGACCATTGCCGCTCTGAGTAGTCATCCATCTGCCCAGTTAGAATCTCAGCGTTGAGCCCATCTCCTTGAGAAAGTGGCCAGTTTGGCAATACTAGAGCTCACAGGGTGCTCTGGCCAGGGCAGCGCACAAACCAAGGGTGGCACCCTCGAATCTCCTCATTATCAGAGCCAGGCTTTGAATTGGGCAGGAGAAGCAGCTCGTTCTTGGTCTGACGTGTGTCCTTGTGGTGGCTGCCTTAAATGTAGTGTTGTCAGGGAAAGGAGAGTACTGCACGGTTTGCACCTGTGACTCTTACACAGTTCGGCTTTCTCCCTTGATTCGCAAAAGTTTCCATTTCACTTCTAAACCAGCTCTGGAGTTAGCAGAAAACTATAAAGCCCCACACCACTGGCGGCTGAAGGAGTCAGTATTGTAAATGAGAAATGAGTCCTGAAAGCTTGCAGCATCAATATGCCTGTTTAAAGAAATGATCACCATGCTTCTCTCTTTCCTTCTCTTGAGGTTAATTTGTCTCCTTTGAGTTTCTTTTGAGCCCTCTCAGCCAAGTGGTTTGTATGTTAACCGGTGACTCACCCTCAGCTTCGGGCAGAGAGGGTCTTATACAGGTGAACTGTCCTGCTAATCTCTGGAGCTGTCAAACCCAAGGAGTTTGTGTTTTGCATCTTAAGTTCCATGCGAACTCCTAAAAGATCATTTAGACAAAAACAAAGACCAGTTAACCCTTCTGTGCTTGAGCAGAGCAGGGAAAGAAATCAAGTCAGGGAGGCCAACACCAGACACCCTGGGGTCCCCTCTCTGTAGGACCAGACAGGCTCCTGAAGCCACATCTCCCTGCCCTGTAAAGGACATTTAAGGCTCTCCTTCCACACTGCTTTGGTTTTCTCCTCCAGATTCCTATTGGAAATAGAATGTTGAGAATCTGGGCCACCATGCCCAAGACCACCCAGTCGCTGAGCAGCATAACTCTCCCAGTTTTCCCAGACTTCCTCTGGCTGGACCCTCTGGGAGGGAACCCAGCAAGAGTGAGGCACAGACCAGCGTAACACAGAAAACGCCCCTGATTGGCAGAGCCCTCCCCACCCCCCAGCCTCATGCTTCACTTGCAAAAGTGTGATGTAACCACGGGACCGAGTGCCTTGCTTGAACCAAAGCAACGATTTAGCCAGTCTGGACCTCTCTGTGCTTTTTTAATCCTTCCTGTGAATACCTCAGCTTCACCTGGGCCTCCATACAGTAAATTGGTGGGCTTATTGTACTGTGGTGCTTTGCAAAGCTACCCTGCAAGGAACAAGATGTGTACTAATACCAAAGGTTCTTTCTCTCCTCCTCCTTCTCCTCCTGACTCCTCCCTTCTCCCTTTTCTAATTCTTCACGGTTCCAAAGCTTTAATATGAACCTGGGCATGTTGGCAATGCAGACCGCACAAATTCCTTACCGACTTTTCTCAGATATACCTCATAGATGATAGTGTTTAGAGTAATGTTATTATAGCGTATGTAATAAATTATTCACTGTTTCTTTTGGTAACTGTGATTTAAAAAAAAAAAGAAAAAAAAAAGCTTTATACGTTTTAGGTTGTGCTTTTTGTAATAGACGAAAAGGTGCGCTTAAGAAATAATAATTGTATGTTCTTTTTCCCCCTTTGGATTTTATTTATTCTGGATTGGGGAAAGTTGCAGAATGAGCCCAAAGTTTACAGTTTCATATTTTGCTGAAGAAACAATCTGTGTTCATTTGCTCTGTTGAAAGAAATAATTATTTTCTACATTTGTGATATTTGGTCTGAACAATAAATTGTTCTGTGTTAACAGTGTAGTATTATAATTAGCAACTGCCAATCAGTGCTATAATTTTATGCATGAAGCTAAAAATTTAGCAGTGTGATGCATTGTGGTCTTAATAGCAACACTTTTCATTTTGAACTAGCTCTTCCCTTTGGTTCAATGGACTTTCTTTATGCATGGACACCTCTTGTTTGTTAGCCGTTGTGGAACAGTTGTGTATACATTAAACTGTGAAAAGATGTACACAGTTCAGCCTCAGACAGTGGTAATATTGGTTTTATTGGGAGATGTCTCACCTTAAAAATACCCTTCCATTCTGTTGGGATTTCCCAATGAGTCAGACAGAACTTAGTTCACGTTCTCTTTCCAAGTTGAAGTGCGCTAACTTGGAGCACACATCCAGATGCTCATAACACGGACGGCTCATCCTATGTGAGAGGGGTTTGAGAACAAGCATTGAAAGCTACTCAACTCAACGATTTTTGTTCCCACTAAGAGTTGTCATTTTGGCTTTATGTTGATGCCTTTGGACTCACTGGCCATCTGTATGAGAGGGAGACTTGGCCAGCTCTTGTCCCTCCTGGAGCTCCACTTGGGATTGGTCACTTTTGTGGTTGGGTTCCTCGAGTGTTTGGTGGACAGGCCAGGTTTTAGTAGGGGGCTCAAATGGCATCAGCGTCAGTCCTTTTACTCTGGCCTTTGTTGATCATTCCCTGGGCAGCTCCACCAGCTAGTCCAGTGATCTGGGCAGAAATGGATGGTCATCCCTCCTTACTCATCCGCATGATCCCAGTATGGTCCTTCCTCCCCAAAAGTCAGTTTTAACTCTAATATACCCTTTTCTGCCCAGCACCATCACTTCCATTCCAAAGAGCATTGGGAAGAAATTTTAATACCTAGTTTATGGACACCATCTTGATTTAAACCTCTCAATTATCTGAGGCTTCTGTAGCTCAAAAAGCCTTTTTTGTTTATTTGTTTTCCATTTTTCCAATAGCAGGAAACTTGGTAAAATTTGCTCTTTCTTTTCTCTGAGTTCTGAGACCCATTCCTCAAACCCATATGCTTAATATAAAGCCAAACCAACAGCCAAGCACACTCTGTTTTGCACAGGAGAATGCGGCTGCAGAAACAGTGCTGGCAAAGCAGCGTCTGCTGTGCAAAATAGTGGAAATCACCAACAGGGGAGCATTCGTATCACCTGACCATGGGCACGTACTGGGAATGTGGTTTCATTAATAATACAGAGACATATTTTCATTTGGCCTTATAAAGTAGATTGTGATAATGAAAACTTTGTAATATGTAGTCGACTTTATTTCCCACCTCCACCCCCATTAATTTGCCAAAGATGGGAATGGATACAAGAATTTTAAGTTGGCTTTTTGTAAGACAGTTAATGATTGTAATAGTGTTTAATCTTCCAGAAAGCTTTATGTGTTCTTCTGCAATAAACCAAATCGATATTTGTTTCAGTGAAGTTCTCCTCACACTCACAAACCCACAAGAATTCCTCCTGATGTGCATCTCGTAGTATCTACAGAGTTCAAGTGCATCTTCAGCAGAGGGAAACTAAAGTGTTTGAGACATGAGCATGCCCAGTCCTGCCCTTTTTAAAATAAAATGATCATGAGCAACGCATGGGTCTGGCTCACTAGGATTCACCAGGAAGACTTATCATATGAAACTTGAGGTCTATTCTGTTATGCCATTTTGTTGTCTTTTTTTTTCAATTGTGCAAAGTGCTATGTCGAATCAAGTGTAAGCTGAGTTTTCCAGACAACTGAAGTAGCAACATGGTGAATGTTATTTTATTATTAAAGGGTTTTTACTCAATGCTTTGTGCTGGTGCATGTCCTTTTCCTCCAAGACACACCTTTGCTGGGCCTGAATTTCTCTCTTGCTCTCAGGAGGGAAGGTGGTCCTGGCCTGGAAAATGCAAGTCTAAGGGTTAGAAAGTAGTCATTGGCGCTATGGCGAGCTCTCCACCACCATCAGCTTTAAAGAGAACTGGACCAAAGCTCTCCAACCCCAGGACCGGAGCAATAGTCCAGCGGGTAGGGCATTTGCCTTGCATGCAGTCGACCGGGTTCGATCTCCGGCATCCATATGGTGTCCTGAGCACTGCCAGGAGTAATTCCTGAGTGCAGAGCCAGAGTAACCCCTGAGCATTGCCAGGTGTGACCCAAAAAGCCACTCTCAGGACCTCAACATTTACATAAAATTGAATGTAGTCCTGCATGAAGATAGACCTTAATTCTCACAGCAAAGACAGGCCAGGGAGAGAAGACAGCAACTGTACAGTCTGTTGACACCCAGCCCTCTTCTTGCTACAAGCTAGGGTTCACCCGGCCAGGCCGTGGGCAGTACATCTGGTCAACCCTACCTGCACCATCCATGAGGATGTTGTTTCTGCCAAGCATCCAGGTCTCCATAGTTTTGTGGGACTCTTCCAAAACTGGATGCTCACTCCCCACCTTCCTCTGTATCCCACATTAGCTCTTTCATCTCTGCCTTTTTGGAATTTTTTCATTATTTTGGGAATAACCCATTCTCTTTTTCCCCTTGTTTTTCTTCTGGGTTATATTTTCGTTCTGACTGGAAAAATACAAGTGGGAAAGAAGATCCCTACACCCGCTGTGTGCCTTCTTCCTCTCTCGAGGAGCTGTGTGCATTGCCCTTGCTAGTGACCTTGCCTGGGGACAGCTGAAGTGATGACGTGATGAAGCCAGTCTTCCCAATCAGACTTACTTGAGCTCTGCTTAAACATCCCATGTTGAAAGCTGTTGAGAACTGGAGCAATAGTTTAGCAGATAGGTCTTGCCTTGTTGCACACAGCTGAGCCAGGTCCCATTCTCAGAAGCCCATATGAGTGGTTCCCCAGGCTCCACTAGGTATAATTTCTAGGTGAAGAGCCAGGAGTAACTCTTGAGCATCGCAGGGCATGCCCCCTCCCCAAGAACATAAATAAAAAGCTGTTGAACTTGAGATTTTGTTCCCACTCCCTTGGTTTGGTACATTTGGATGTTTCGCTTAAGATCTGTTTATTGTCTAGGCAATAAACGTTTTTTCAGTCATGACAGGGAACCTGTTACCTAGACAGATTAAATAACAAAGACTAAGTATTCAAAGACTAGCTATTGGCTAGGTCACCCGAATAACAGATACTCTGGAGTTAGAATATTGCTTCCTTTTTCTACCATGTCATTTTGTGACACAAGTTGAAGTACCATCACTAAACTTGTTAGCATGGAAGCTGGCAACAAGACTGGCCAGGAGGATACCTGGAGGTCGGCCACCTTCACACTGGCAGTGACCAAGCACATCTACACGTGGCAGAGTGGGGACTGGGCTGACTGTCCCCCACTAGTGCTAGGTTCTCTGTCCATCTCTAATCTCCAGATGTTTTGCTCCCTCAATCTTGAAGCAGTTCAGGCCTCTCCCTAGGATGCCAAAGAATTTCATTAGCAGATATATTTAATAACTGAGGGCCAGAGAGATAGTCTAAGAGCTAGCCCTTTCCTTGCATGCAGCCAACCCTGGTTTGATCTTCAGCACTGCATCTAGTACCCTGACCACAACTAAGAGTGACCCTGACTACCACTGAGTGTGCTCACCCACCCCTCCAAAAAGATAATTGTGACCAAACAATATTTCTGTTTGTTGTCTTCTCCTTTGCTTCTCTTAAAAAAAACTTGTTTTAATCCTATCCTCAAGAAAGAGCCAGTTTGTTTGGCTGTTTCCTAGTCTAATATTTCTATTCAGATGAATACTTTATGAGCACAGCCTGTGAAATATGATTTGTCAATTCTTACTGGAGAGACTATCCTTCTTCCAACATTAATGAGAGCAAGCTTTTCTTTCTTTTTTATCTTTTTATTTTTTACTTTTATCTTTTTTTTTTTTTATCTTTTCTTTCCATGATTTTCAAGGAAGTTTCAGGACTGACCCTGTCAAGTCAGTCTTGATAGTTTTCTTATTTTTAGACCCTTACCACCACTGTATTTGCGGGTGGGGGCATTAGAAACACCCTTTTATTTCACATGGTAGCTGGTGGGATTTGAATTATTGCTTCTAATCTGTTGGTTCCTTTCTAATGTTTAATAGTGATACCATGTAGTGAGGGAAGAAATAAAAGAGTTTTGCCCCAGTTCTATTTAAAGCTTTTTAAATGGAGGAGACTCATTAAGCCTCTGCGTGGTTAGCCCAGCCTGTGCTTTGCCACATGGCTTTTAGAGCAGCTCTTTGTGAAACTCCGAGAAACCCTGGGCAGGAATCTAGCTACTTCCCAGATCCCAAGAGACCCAGAGGGCCAAGAGTCCAAACACACCTCTTGCTCTCATTCCTCACTTCCATGACTATTATTTCCTGGAAAATCAGAGGGGCTACAAGGACTTTAACCCTTTTTACCCATACCGGGTAAAAATGACATTTCCTATTTAAAAATCAGAAAAACCACATCCTTCAAACACATCTCTGCTTTTCAAAATAGAAGACCCATGCACTAGTTGTTTCACATTCTCACTGGCTTCTCACTCCACAGCCCAGGTATTTCCCCATGTCAGACTCATGAAGTCAGACCTAGCTGAAAGATTTCCCAAGGATGGCCCACAGGGAAATCGTGTTTATTGGCTATCCCCAAATCCTAGTAGGAATGAGGGTCACATGCAGAGAAGGGGCTACTCTCCCTTGGGAAGCTCCCCATCATTTGGAAGAGTTCGTTGACTATTAACCACATTTTCAGTTTTGCTCATTTCCCACCCCGATGTTCTATCTGCAACAGTGCTTACACTGGATTCGTTCTATTTTTATTCCTATCATTAAATGGTAGTGCTGTAAATTCTGCAATTATTGTCAAATAAACTGCTTTCATTCGTTGACCTTGGCTCCATTGGCGTCTTTCTCTCTTTCCCAGGCTGCATCCTAAAGTAGTTCCAGAAAGAATAGTGGAGCTACTCTGCTTAGCAGGCACGCACACCCCCCCTTTCTCGGGCTGGTGCAGATTCTAGTCAAAGGGTCACACATTCATGTTTTCAGTCCCAAAGGTTAGAGCTCACCTTACTTGAGCTTGTTTGGCTCCAGAGATGGCCTTTCCTAAACTTATCCATGTACAGACTCCGGTGAACCAAAAAGGGGGTGAGGTTATTGTCACCAGATAGAAGAGGTAAGAGAAGCAAATTCGTGACTAAGAGAACTCATCTGCAGTAGAGCATCGATCATGAAATAGTTACACGGCTTTGAACCAGTCGTTTAACTACGGGGGAAGTGTAGAAAGTGAAGGTAGGGACCAAGAGCTAGCCCAAAGGGCTGGAGTGTAGAAAGTGAAGGTAGGGACCAAGAGCTAGCCCAAAGGGCTGGAGTTTGCATATAGGAGTCCCAGGTTTGGTCCCCACCAGTTTGTGACCTCCTGAACCCACCTGGGATGCCGCCCCAGGCACCACCAGCTATGTCCCCCCACCCCGAAATAGGAAAAGAAGTCAAAGGGTTATATTGCCTTTCCAACAGCTCTACCAAATGGACACATAGCTCTGAGGCTGTGGTTTATGGCTCCAAACATGTCTGTGATGCCAAATCTCCACTCCACCCTCTGGGAATTCATCCAGGACACGTTCATGGAGCACCACAAAGCTGGCAACCACTGACCGTGGGCTGCCCAAACCACAGAGAGACCGAGAGAAGCACAGGTAAGATTTCACTATTGGCTGAATGTCCTTCAAGTGCCCACGACAGTGAATGTGAAAATGATCTTTACTAAGGGCTGCGAAATTGAAACCACTGAGAAAGTACCTGGTGTTGCTGTGAACCCGTGGCTACAAATCCCTCTCCCAACAGAATTCTCTGGAGTAACCTCTTTTGAGCTTTAAACGGTCTTCAGCATCTTCATTGTTTTTTATTGTCATCGTCTTCACCTTCACCTCCCTGCCTGGAGACCAATAAATCACCTTTTCATCTTCTCTTCCTGAGTTCAGAACTAATTGAGAAATAAGACACAAAAATGAAATCCAGACGTTTTTTTCAATCCGTTTTATTGGTAGAGCTGAAGTGAAGGACACGGATAGGATTTGTGACCAACGGGCTTCCTAATACAATTATCCTGAGTTGAGCTTACTCCCCTCCCTCTCCAGAACTACTAGTCCACTGGCCCCTGCCCAATCCTCAACCCTCCCAGAGGTTGCTCCCAAGAGAACCTCCCAATAAACCTCATGCACATGAACCTTGAAATCTCCAAATCTGCTCCTGGGGAAATCTAACCGATAGCACTTATATATCTTTCTCTGCTCCATCTTTCCCTTCCCTCAAAACAAACCAGACATTTGGGGTGTGGGAATTAAAAAAGAGAGGAAATTGGAAAGACCTATTTCCTAAAACAGATTTTTGTAAATAAGCAAGGGTCTGCGGTACCTCAAAATGGATTAGCTATTTCTACCCTGCTGCTGGGAAGATGGCCCAAAGGACAGGAGCACAAACATGGCATGTGGGAACCCTGGGTTTAATCTCCAGCACTGCTACTACCTGTAAATGCATCACCCTGACTCTCTATCTTTCCCTGTTTTATATGTTCTGTGTGTGCATGGTTCTAAAATTCCTCTTTCTCTAAGGATACCAACCACATTGCACTACTAGCCCAATCCATTCTGGTATGGCCTCATCTTAACTCCTGATTTCGGCAATTGCCCTGTTTCCAGTGAAGGCCCAGATGTACTGGGACTTAGAACTTTAACATATGCGTGTTTGGAGGACACAGTCCACCCTTAATAGTATGTGGAAGTGTCCTGCATCAGAGCCTTGGCCAAGAACTCTGGGTTCTATGATTAACTTGTTATTTATAATTTCTGCTTTATTTCAGATATTCTTGATCTTAATATTTTGTGGATAGAAATGGAAGAAAAAGCGAATAAAGAAATGAGCAGGGCCAGAGGATATAGCTCAGTGGGTAGGGCGTTTGCCCTGCAGCGCCAACCTGGGTTCGATCCCCGCATCCCATATGGTCACCCGAGCACCGCCAGGAGTAGTTCCTGAACAAAGAGCCAGGAGTATGACCCAAAAAGCCAAAAAAAAAAAGCCACCATAAATAATAAATTTAAAAAAAAGAAACTGAGCAAGGAAGGACCAGAGGGAGGGGCTGGGAATAGGTGAAGAGAAGTGTGTTGTCATTGCTGTATTGGGGTTTCTATAATTGGGAGTAAAGGGTCTGGTTCTGCAGCAGCTTTTGCCAGATGTATAAGCAGGGTGGCTAGCAGTACCCTCAAATCTTATTTAAACTTTTCTTTCAAACCCCAAAAGCACCCACACGAATTCAACACCTCAAATCTCACTGCCACTGTGATGGATCTCTGGTTTCCTTTCTCCCCCTCCCACATCAGCATTGCGACTGAAGTGACCTTGTACTAGATCCCCATGACTATAAACTCAGGGAGTGTGGAATTACTGGGTACCAATGCAGTCACAGCCTCCTCCAACTCACTCTAGAGGAAATCCCCCCATGCTGGGCTGAACCCACTTAGCGATGGGTTCCCTCATTTCAAAGGGGTTTAGCGAGATAGTCCAGGGTTAAGGTGCTAGTCTTGCCTGTGGCCAACTCAGCACCATGTATGGTTCTCCGTGTACCCCCAGGAGTGATCCTTGAGCAAAGAGCCAGGAGTACACCACTGAGTGTAGTCCCCCAAACTGAAACAAAAAAAATAAATGAAGGGGTTCTCTGAGTACGGGCACAGGAGATATGCCTGAGGCAGGTCCGGGTTAAATCTTCATCCTCTGACGATGAACTTGTTCCAGGCCATCTTCAGCCCTTAATAGGGGTGTGCGTGCACCCTTGGGGAACCCTCTCCACTCAGAGTTCCCAGTGTCCATCTATCTGCCCGGGAGTCACTCTCTGTCACTTCTGAAATGCTTTCTCCTAACTTCCGAGATCTCTTTTCTGTTTTGTTTTGTTTTCTTTTATTTTTGGGTCACACCCAGTAATGCTCAGAGGTTACTCCTGGCTCCATGTTCAGGAATTACTCCTGGCACTGCTCAGGGGACCAAATGGGATGCCGAGGATTGAACCCAGGTTGGCCGCATGCAAGGCAAATGCCCTACCTGCTGTGCTATCGCTCCGGCCCCACTTCTGAGAACTCTTCAAGCAGGAGCTGCGGTCCCCAAGAGCAGCTTCAGAAGCAAGAATCCAGAGGAACCATCCGCAAACACAAAGGCACGATGGAGTGAGGACTCTCAGAGGTATAGGGCCTCTGGGCTCTTCCTCTGTCTCTGCAGTCCTCAGTTACCCGGTGGAAAGCGGGAATCCATCAAGACACCTAACCACAAACAGCAGAAGGCAACAGCACCCTCTCAGCCACAGAGACTTTCTTGGTTTCTGTCTGAAATACATACAGAGTCAAACTAATTTGATGCCCACGTTTGGGTGGTGGTGGGGGCCACACCCAAAAGTCCTTACAGCTATTCCCAGCTCTGTGCTGAGGGGTCGCTCTGGGTGGTTGCGCAGGAAACCACGTGGTGCTGGAGATGGAATCACCAGGATGTGCCTCACATAGGGCAAGTGCTTGACCCTGAGCTGTGTTTCTGGCCTCTCTTAATCTTTGGGGGTGGGAAAGGCCTCCCCAGTGGTGCTCAGGAGCTCTGGGGTCCCACTGGCAATTCTCAGCCAACCAGTCCATGGTTTAGTAGAAGGGCCGAAGGATGTGGTGATCCTCGGGATGCCCAGGACACAGCAGCAGCTGGAGGCTGCCAGGGCTGCCCTGGCCATTCCTGGAGACCCGGGGTGCTGGGAATTGAACCCAGATCAGGCCGTGCCAGACAGGCATCTGCCCTCTGCTGCGTGGGCCTCCAGAGCTTTTTATGCATCGCCCTTTCTATGTACTTCGTCCCTCTCACCTCCCTTCTTTGACTGTGGAACCCCTACACGTCTGTGGTCTCTGCTTCCCACGCTGCCCTGCCAGTCTGAAACTACCCTACGACTCACCCTAGCTCTTGCTGCTCTGCTGGGAAGCCAGAACCAATTTCCGGTCATGGTTGAATCCCCGGCGTCCCCAGGGTGGGGCTGCAGTGTCAAGGCGAGAGGCAGGCCAATGAGAACAAATGGAAAGGCTGGGGAGGGGAGTCAGGAGCCCCTGGGAACTGGCCTTGTGGCTGTGGCACATTCAATGGTGGAATGGGTGCGAGAGGGAACAGGTGTGGGGTGCCCTGCTGGGAAGCAGACCCTGAGCCACAGCTCTGGAGAGCTTCTGGGACGCATTGTGCCATGCTGAGTCAAGTGCAAAGCCATGAGGATGAAGCGGGCCAGGACTACACGCCACAGTAGGCTGAGAAACATGCCCAGGATAACCTCGGAGCTGTGGAGCAGGTAGTTGCTGCAAACCAAGGGGGAAGAGATAGATGCGGGCAGAGCAGGAGCCCAGGCAAGTCTCGCGGGCCCTGACTTTTCTCCCATTCCCAGAGAAATGTCCAAGCAGCCCGTGTGTCTCCATTGGCTTTCCCAAAGTCTTCAGAGTATGTGTCCCCTCTCTGGGACCAGCCCTCTGGACATACACCTACACAAGGACCCTGACAAGAAACGCCCTCTCCTGTGGGTGCCCAGCTCTCTCCACCCCTTCCCTCATGACGCTGATACAATATTTATTAAGGCTTAAATAGCACTGTTAAGTGCACATGTTGATTTAGAGTGATGGAGTGTGTCGGTGCAGAGAACAGGAACTCAGCCGCAGAGCAGGGACCCCCAAAGGACAAGGAGATACATCATTAGCTAAAGACTCAGGCAAGCAAATGTCACCAGCAGGGAAGAGCAGCTCCTTAATTAGGGGTTGCCTTCACACCTCGTGTTAACACCGACTTTTCATATATGTGCTTTCAAAAGATTCTCAGAGAAGACAGTTGAAAAAAGCAAACTGGACTGATTGACATTAAGTGAAAAAAAAAAGTCTCCCCTCCCCAGGTGCCCCACTTCACTGGAAACTCCTTTTAGCTTTTCCTTGTTCTTTCTTCCCCTAAGTCCCTGCTTCAGCAATGTGCTTAGTTCTTCGTTTCTTGAATGATCAGCAGTAGAGAATTCTAAGTGCCGTCTCTGCTCGCCCAGTTGGTGAGGGATTTGGCTAGCCCTGTCTCCCACCATCTCACTCTCTTCTGAGTTTTCTGATTCCTGAGAGTCTCCCTGGTTCTATCTCTTGCCTCCAGTCCATACGTGATGAGTGTGGTGCTCCCTCTATTTTGTCCCCACTTGCTTGCTCGCTACCTTTCCTCTCCGCCAGACGCCCAGTGAGACATCACAGTCCCCTTGCAGCCTCCCCTCCTCCTGCTCACAACTGAAGTCTGTGCCCCTGGAGATTACCTTCCCGGTACTAAGGACCACTCACACCTCCCATTCCCCATCTGCTATGATGTCTTCTGTCCTGATGATAAAATTGAAGCTAATAATTTCACTACCATTAGAGCTCTATGATAAGTTACTACTAACATTCTGTGATTAGAGACATTGAAAAAAAGAACAAAGAGTAACTGGGGAGATGGTTTTGGGGATTAGGGCTTGTCACGTGTGTTACTGCCCTTGGTTGGAATCCTCAGTACGACAGATGGTCCCTGAGAACAGCCAGGATTCACGCCTGAACACAGTGCCAGGATTAGACCCCGAATGCTGACAACACTCCATACACCCCAGCTACCCCCTGCCCCGCACCCTAATACTAGGATCATTTGTCAGTGATTATCTGGTGATCTCAAAAGCAAATCTCCTGAACGTCTGGGTCCAACACATTCTGTCACGTTTCTGAAAGCATTTAGAAACGTCACATTTGAAACCAAACATGTTTCTTGCCTTGCCCCATGTAATGTCTCTTTGACCCCAGCCAATTGTCTTGCTTTCTTGCTTTCTTTCTCTCTGTGGTTTTTTCTTCTGGCTTGGGGGCCACACCTAGAGGTGCTCAGGGCTTACTCCGGCCTCTGTATTCAGGAGTTACTCCTGGGGAGTTCAGGGCACCTGGCAATTACATACAAGGCAAGCACCGTACTTGCATTGCTCCAAGCCCCCAATCATATATTTTAAACAGAAAGAAGCAAGGAGGGTCGCAGTAGATGGGCTAGTTCAGGGGCTTATAGCTTCTGCCTGGCAACCATTAGGCCAAATGCCAAGCCCCAGTGCTGCAGCCTGCACTGAGAACAAGCCTGGTTGTCGGCTCTGCTGCCTGTGATCCTCGGTAATGATATCCAGGGGTGTGCAGGCACCACAACTAAAGAGGTGAGGGCCTTGGACACACCAAGCCCCCAAAACATGACTGACCCCTGCAAACACCTTGACCTAGCATGCGTGAGCACCATCATAACATTAAGTGAGAGACGAAGAGGGGAGGGAAAGAAGGCAAGTGAAGGGACAGAACAATAGCACAGCCTGAAGGGGGTTTGCCTTGCACATGGTCAACCAGGGTTAGATACCTGGAACCGCGTCTGGTTCCCACCACCCTCGCCACCCACTGGGAGTGATCTCTGAGTGAAGAGCCAGGATTGGGCTCCAAAACCAAAGACCAGAAGACAAAGACAAGTGAAATAAAGTTTTTTATTTCACTTGTCAGACATGGGGCATGAGACAGACATGGGGCAGAGCTGCTACTGGCTCTCACTGTGCCCAGCTGCTCATGAGGTGCCCGGGAGGGGATGGCAGGTTCTAGCCCTGGCCCGCCACCCCAGCAGAGCCTCACAACAAGCCAGATGAAGCCCCACTCCATGAGGACCTCCATTTTCAACATCCGGACTTCCCCCTCATCAGAACTCCACCCAGCAGACCAGCCTATCACAGCCCGGCTCGGCGGCCGCAAGTGGCCAGCGGTTCATCAATAAATGCTGGATTTTGAGATGACTACAAGAGTATGTTACCCACACGGCAGAGCCTGGCAAGCTACCCGTGTTGCATTTGATATGCCAAATACCAGTAACAATTATAGACCTCATCCTCATGACCTGATGGAATGGTTTGAGGCTCTTTATGTTTCTGGAGCAAGCAGGTGCCCTTGGGCTCTACTTGCATGAGACAGGTCATATGGAGATGTTACTGGTGCCCGCTCGAGCAAATCGAAGATGAACGGGAAGACAGTGATACAATGGGTAGATGCAAAAGAGTAACAACATATTCCAGACTTTGAAAGTTATTATTTCCAATTGTTGGAGTTTTATATGATGACTGAAATTGAGTGTGTGTTTTCTACTTGCAACTCAGCTCCCGGCCTCAGGAGTGCAGGGGGTAGAATCTTGATCAGCCTGAAGAGATGTTCTCCCCCCTGCCAACACCACCCCACCACCACAGCCATGTTCCTTTTCAAGTGCCTTTTGAATTTTAAAATGTGCATTTAGGAACGGGGGAGGGAGAGGACCGACCGGCTCACTTGCTTTACATGCGGGAGGACTTCATCCCTCCACAACCACTAAAATATGCCTTTGTGTTTCGTTGCTCGTACAGGCTGCTCCAGGCACACCCTCTTTCTCCTCTCCCGTCTTTCTTCTTCACAAGATGCTGGATCTCTTAGACATTTTTCCCTCCTACTTTTTCTCTTGTATTTTCATCCTTTTTGCTATTTTGCTCTAGACCCTAGAGCAAAATGAGGAGTTCATCTAGGAGTTCATCAAATTCAGCTCCTGTCTTTTTGTTAAATTCTTTATGTTGGTAGTCAGATTTTTTTCATGTGGAAACCTTTTATTTCAGGGCACCCTCCCAGCCACCCCCACCACCCCCATAGTGATCAGCTCTTGCTTTGTGGATACCAGATCCAGGAAGTGATCTCTGCATGGATGCTCCTGAGATACTCACACATGCCAATCCTGAGCCAGCAACTTCGGCCTTTGCTCAGACGCTCCATTCCTGAGGCAGCTTTGGCCTTTGCTCTTCATGTTGGTGTCCTCCCGTCCTGTCCCCTTCCCTGACTGCTGACCTGGGGCTGCCTGTTGACTTTAGTGAATGAAACACACAGTCAGTTCCTGTGGGGACTCCAGGGTGAGTATCCTCACAGGATACCGTCTCTTCTGTGACTCAGTGGAATATGGTTGAGAATGAACGTGGTTCTTAGCAGAAGCCTAAGTACAGCCTGTCCCTTCGCAGGGCCACAAACCACCGAGCCTTCATCCATCCATCGATCATCCATCCATCCATCCATCCATCCATCCATCCATCCATCCATCCATCCATCCATCCATCCATCCATCCATCCATCCACCCACCCACCCACCCTCCTACCTTCCTACCTTCCTACCTGCCTGCCTACCTGCCTGCCTGCCTGCCTGCCTGCCTGTCTGTCTGTCTGTCTGTCTGTCTGTCTGTCTGTCTGTCTGTCTATCTATCTATCTATCTATCTATCTATCTATCTATCTATCTATCTATCTATCTATCTATCTATCTTATCTATCTATCTATCTATCTATCTATCTATCTATCTGTCTGTCTGTCTGTCTGTCTGTCTGTCTGTCTGTCTGTCTGTCTGTCTATCTATCTATCTATCTATCTATCTATCTATCTATCTATCTATCTATCTATCTATCTATCTATCTATCTGTCTGTCTGTCTGTCTGTCTGTCTGTCTGTCTATCTATCTACCTACCTACCTATCTATCTATGTATCTGTCTGTCTGTCTGTCTGTCTATCTATCTATCTATTTTCCGTGAGGCCATGCCCAGCAGTGCTCAGGGCTTACTCCTGGTTTTATACTCTGGGATCACTCTAGGCAGAGCTCGTGAGACCATATGGGGTACCAGGGATGGAATCCCATGTTCTACCCACAGTATTGTCTCTCCAGCCTCCTCTTCAAGCTTTTTACTGTCACGAAATCAGCAGACTCGTGAAGATGCTGGTGATGGTTCTGTGGGCCCCCACTGCACACCCAATAGTGATGCTGCTTGGCTGCAGGTATGTCCAGACAGCTGTTGTAGGAAGAGCCTGGGCGTTGGCTCTAGCCACAGAGCTGCTCAGTCCCTGCTGGTGAGCTCTGGTGGGATGTGCTGCAAACTGGACCCAGGCCTCTGTGGAGTTCTGGGCTCCTGGCTCTAGGTTGGTGACTTGAAGCTTAAGATCCTGAGCTCCTGAGGTCGACCAGTTGTCTGGCAGGACTTGGTCTCTGGTCTGCTTCTGCACTCTCCCCCAGCTGCCTGAAATTCCCCCATCCCCCAGGTATTCTCTAAAACAGAGCTCTAGCCTTCAGTCAGGCCCTGTCTTTGAAGCACAAGCTCAACTGGGACCTCAGGTGAAATAAACAATGTTCTCCCACTTCTCAAGGCAACCTACCTGGTTTCTCACTCACTTTTGGTGAAATTTTTACACTTTCTTCCTTTCTTCTCCCTTCCCTCATCTCTCCCTCTCTTCTTCCTTTCTTCCCTTCCTTCTTCCTTCACTCTTTCTCGGCAATGGCTTGTTATATATATATATATATATATATATATATATATATATATGTACATATTCTTTCCTTATGACATATTACGAAGGACTTACTGCAGGCTCAGAGGTGATCGTGACTCTCAAGTAACAATGACTTCATCGAATATGCAACTCAAGAGTACATAATGTCCTCATAAACAATGAAAAGTTTAGTGCTACAGCCTATTGCTCTGCTTGGATTTTGTTTCAGTGTTCACATAAAGAGCCTAAGTTTCTTTGTGTTCACCATTCAGCACCACGGAGCCTGCACACACACACACACACACACACACACAAACACACACACACAAACACACACACACAGACACTCAGGACACCAAAGCCCTAGAGTGCCCAATCCAGCCCAGGTCCATCAGCCTCCCAGGGGCACAGGGACCCTCCTCGTGAAGGGTAATGGCAGGAAGGGAAGCCAGAATCTATTAAAACACTAGATGAAAACAAACAAGGGCAGTTTGGATCATATTACACATTACTTTCCCCAAGGCTGACAACAGGAAAAAAAAAAACTCAAAGGCGGTAAAGAGCATCGCAGACCATAATGGTCTAATAACTTGGTGATAAAAGTGCTTATGGGAGCAGTGTGGGGGCCGTCTGCTCCTGCGGCAGGCATCGGAGCGTCTCAGACCCGCAGGGGCGGGCTCAGAAGCATTAGCGCCTAAGTGCTCATGACTTCCTCAGCAAAGCAGCGCACTCACTGGAGAATCGTAATTAGGCCTCCAGTGTGGGCCATATTCACACATTGTGCATCATCCTTAAAGATGACAGGGAAAAAAATGACCAGGGTCGTGATGAGTGGGTCTAAGTCTTTCTCCATAGTCTTCCATTAAGAATACAATCACAACCACAACAACTGAAAAACATCCTTACAATCCCCTGGCTGGAACCACAGTTTCTCTGCATCCTAAATAACAGAATTTGGGCTTGAGTTGAAAGGAAAAAAAGAAAGGTCAGAAGAAAAAGAAAGAAAGGAAGCTCAGGAAAGTAGGAAAGCTGCCAGTCCAGTATCTGAGATTCCAGACTGGTCCAGAGCTGAGGAGACACTGAGAGTGTTTCTCCTGCTCCGGCCTTCCTCTCTGTCCCTCAATGGATGCTGTGACAGTTGGGGCAGTGCCTCAGGCTGAGGGACTCACATGCTCAGTCTTGGGGCTGGCTGGGTGGGCACACCCCAAGTTGGGTACAACAGGAAACAGTTTGGGGCCCTGAGGACCTCAGCCAGCAGAGCCTCTCACCGTGCTCAGCACCTGCTGTAGGTCACCTTGTGAAAATCTGTTAAGGGTTGAGAGTGAACAGAGCATCTCCCCAAATATCTGGCCATGTCTGCGTAAATTTCACTTCTTCACTTACCAGCTCTTCTCCCCAAGCTGTGCCTATCCCCAAGTTCCACTCACTCAAAATGGCTTTTCTAGGAATTGGCAATGGAGGCTGACCGGTCCTCAATGCTCCAATCTCAAAACATCCCAGGTTGGCTGCTGGCTACACCCCAGAATTTCCCCCTCCCCACTCTGAAAGGTGCACTGGCAAAGGGGCAGGTGTTGGAACATTGTATGGCTGAAACCCAGTCGTACAACTTTGTAATTGTGTATCTCACTGGGATTCAATTATCAAAAAGCTTTTAATGATGAAAGAAAAGGAAAAGAAATGAAAAGAAGGAAGGAAATGAAAAGAAAAGAGAAGAGAAAAGGAAAGAAAAGAAAAGAAAAGAAAAAGAAAAGAAAAGGAAAGGAAAGAAAATAAAAAGAAAGAAGAAACGAAAAAGAAAAGAAAAAGGAGCCACCCACCTCCACTCCCAGCCCCGCCCCCCACATCCCCTCTGTGGTCCTTGGGCTGGGTCATGCCAGGAGAATAGACCTGAACTGACCTGAGGTCACCTTTGTTTGTAGCCTGAATCTACCAGACCAGCATTTCATCCTCTCCCTGTGCTGAGCACATGTCCCAAAGTGATCTGAAGTTACTTACTGGCTTTTGTTCTCGCTTCCCACTGCCAGGAGCACCAAGACTCACCGTAAGTGGCCCCTCTGTCCCCTCCAGGTTGGTCCATGACCATAGGTGGCTTCAGTTCAGGTGGCTTTTGCCCAGGTGACAGGCGCCTTTCCTCGAGTATACGGTCATCTGTTCTGTTTCGAGGTAGTTCTGTGCTGCACCCACAGAGAGTTTCCAGCAGAAGGTCACTAAACTCTGTGCAGTTGACAGAACTGTTGACACCAGCTGCTGGAGGCCTGGAGCCAGGGAACTCTCTGAAAGGCCTGAGCATCATTTATGCGGTTAATTCGTCTCTAGGTTGTCATCTCCCCACGTTGAGTGAGAGAAACAGTCTGTCTTTTCTTCTAGCTTTAGCAAGAAGTGTCTCTGAGCAGAGAGACAGAGAGAGAGAGAGATGAAGAGACAAAGAGAGAGATAAAGAGAGAGACAGAGAGAGCATGTATCACAACGGAGGAAAAGGTAAAAGACCTATAACACACAATCCATCAAATCAAACCCAGCTAATCAATAGTAGGTTGTACCTCAAGGAAGGTGGACATTTCCTTAAGGGATAAAAGCATTTTCTCTTTTCTTTTTCTTACATTTTCATAGCATCGATAGCATCTATTGAATGTTCCCAAGTTTGAGAAGGGAGTTCCCCACTTTTACCTCGTTTGACTTTCCTGAACCTTCCGGTGCTAAGTGACAGGCAATCATTTCTGCTTTCCAGATTCTAAGATCTGCACTTTCCTAAGAGCCTCTTAGCCAATCAAGAAGATGCTTCTTGTAAGTCAGCAAGAAAGGGCATGACTTATTCATATTGGATTTTAGAAAAATTGTTTTTCCTGGTGGTAAGAAATAGGTGAATTCTCATATGACACAATAAAATAAAAATCTCCAGACACATTAAAATCATAATACACAAATGTTGTTTTGTAACTGTAAGAAAACACAGGCAACTATTTCATCTGATCCACACATCGAAAGAATTTTCCGAGCACAAAACAGTGCAGAAAACACAATAGAAAAGGATGAACTGATTAGCCCCACAAAGACCTGAAGTGCATAGCTATAAAAAGTCAAATAAAGGGCCAGACATAGAATTCGGCAGGTAGGGGGCTTGTCTTGCACAAACCCTGCCCTGGTGTGTCCCCAAACAGCCCGTGGTGTCCCCGCAGCCAGGCCTGGGAGTAGTCATCCCTTGTGTACAGTTTGGTGTGCCCCCAAACCAGAAAATAAAATAAAGCAATCAGCTGGAGAAACATTAGCCATGTACACAACAAGCAAAAAGGTTAATATTCTGACCATGTGAGGTATCCATACAAATCAATAAGGGAAAGAAATAGAGGAGTGGATAGAAGTTAAAAATCAATAGATGATTTACAAATGGGGAACCGCAGAGGTCTGCCCAGGACACAGAAGAAAAGCTGTTCAGCCACAAAAAAATAGTCCAAGAAATTAAAAACAAAGTTACTGGATTCAACTTCTTGCTTATCAAATCAGTGGAAAATATAAAGATTGATAGCGGCAGGTACTGCTCAGGTGAAGTGAGAAGAATATAAATTATCTGACCTTTCCGGAATGTGCTTCAGCAATGTGTATCAGGAACCTTAAAAATAACTATATTCTTGAACGAGTTGTTCTGTTCTTGTGGGAATTTATCCTCCTAACAAAAAACCAAGGATGGGATATGCCCCTGGGTAAAATAGTTTAGGTCTTAGAATGCAAAGGGTTTTGCAAATGTGCATCCAGGAAAGAACAGAGTAGATGATAAATGTCTGCCAACGTGTGCCAGGCAAGCATAGAATAAGACTATTTATGGTCTTTTAGATGCATAGGTAGCATGGGCAAAAAATAGAATGGAATAGAATATCATGCCAAGTTTCTCAGAGATATTACATGTATCTCTATTTGTTTCATGGTTCTCGGTACTCTTTGAAACTGTGGTGAATTTTGTTTTCTTTTCAATTATGTTTTCTGGTTGTGTATTCCAAGGTTAGTGAAATTCAATTGACTTTTCTAACTTGTCTATTTTATATGTGTGTGTGTGTGTGACTTGATCACTTAACATTCCGTTATTCATCAATTTGCTCGATTTGCTCGAGTGGGCACCACTAACATTTCCATTTGACCCTATCACATGCCAGTGTAGCCCAATGGCATCTGGTTGCTTCAGGAATATGAAGAGCCTCAACCCGTTCATTCAGGGTCTTGACGAAGAAATCTGACCATCTTGTAGGTGGGCGGCCACGTGATCTTTTGACATCCTGTGGGATCCAGTCGGTGTTGATGACAATAATACTGCCAGTCGGCACTGATGACAGTAATATATATGTGATTTCTAAGAATATTCTTACTGACTCTTTGCACTTTTCTGTGAGGATGTGTCATTTGAAAATAGAGGCCGTTCTATTTCATATTTCCTGCTCTTCTTCCCTTTCCTTCTCTGGCTGTGTTGACTGACTTTCAATATCATGCTGGGAAAGAAAAGAAAAAAAACACTAGAATAGGAAGTTTTCAGGACTTTATGTTGTTAATGATGCCTGCTACTTAGCTCTGTGAAATGCCCTAGCCCATGATCTTCATGTACCTATTGTATATGTACATATTGTATATGTTTCGATCAGCTGAAACAATGTCAGCCTGGGGAGAGATCTTGTGTTGAATAAACGGCAAGCCAGTAAGATCAGTGATGGCTTCCCAACCGCCTCAAGCTTAGACTCTGTGTGTGTGTGTGTGTGTGTGTGTGTGTGTGTCTCATGTGTTTGTCTTATGCTTGGTGACTGTCCTCTGCTGAATGGAGGTCGAAGGTGCCAATCTGATTGACATTAGGCACTTTCTCAGGACTGTACCCTCAGAAGCTCCGGAAATGTGGGCTGAGAATGTCTGTGGGAGGTCCTGGCACACCTAGAGAATGGGCTGTTATAAAACAGTGCCTCTGTATCTTCATTCACTTTACAGTTTTGGGTTGGGGCCCACACCCACTGATGCTTGGGGGTTACTCCCAACTCTGTGTAAGGGGCAAGGGAGACTGTCTGCCTCCAGGGATCAACCTTGAGTCGAATATGCAAAGTGTATGCTCAAGACCTTTGAGCTGACCCAATACAGCATTGTTTGATTTGTGTGTGTGTGTGTGTGTGTGTGTGTGTGTCCCAGTTTTCATGTATACAAGGCAAGGGCTTTAATGCTGAGTCGCATCCCCAGCCCTGAACACATCTACTGCTTTTGTTTGTTTAATTTGGTCTAGGGGCCACATCCAGTCATGCTTAGGGCTTGGTTCTGTGCTCAGGGATCACTCCTATTGGTATTCAGGGACCAGATGTAGTTCTGGGGTAGAACCAACATTGGCTACATGCTAGGTCAGAGCCTTACCCCTTGTACTAGCTCTCTGGTCCAAGATAATACTTAAGATAAATTTTAGTGGAAAGGAAAACAAACAGCAGCAACACCATCTGCACTTTTATTTTCATAGCAGCACTATTCACAATAGCCAGAATCTGGAAACAGAGTGCCTGAGAACTGATGACTAGATAAAGAAACTTTGGTACATCTACACAATGGAATACTATGCAACTGTTAGAAAAAATGAAGTTATGAAATTTCCCTATAAATGTATAGACATGGAGAGGATCATGTTGAGTGAAATTAGCCAGAAGGAAAAAAGACAGATGTAGGATGACTGCATTTATTTGCATAATATAAATATATATACATATATAAGTATAAATATGCATATATATATTGTGATACCAATATCCAAGGTCAGGCAAAACATGAATCAGGAGGTCTTGTCAAAGATGGAATCTACCACAAGCATGTTGGGAGTCAGAGGTTAGCTAAGACAGAGAAGAAAACTGTGTGCTAATAATCGTTGAAAATGATAGCACCAGCCTAGAACTGAGCATTGAATATAGGCAAAGGGATACACATGATAACCTCTAAATGTATGTATTGCAATCCACAATGTGTAAGAGAGGGAGAGAGGGAGAGAGGAGATAGCCTGTCATAGAGGCAGGCTAGGGGAGGAGAAAACCAAACATGAACATCTTTGCAATTGTGTATCTCACGGTGGTATAATAAAATATTTTTAAAAATTTGAGTGGAAAGGAAAAACATTTAGGAGATAGTGTTAGGTGAGAAATTTGTGTGCAATGTGATTTAGAGTATATAATCTTAAATATATAAAGGCCTACATTTATATGGTTATTTATTTACTTATAAAAGAGTGGGAAGTAATACTGATGTGAAGGTTCTTGTGGATCAAAGGATTGTTACCTTTTTTTAATTAGCCACCGTGAGATAAACAATCACAAAGATGTTCATGTTTGGGTTTCAGTCATACACTGTTCCAGCACCCATCCCTCCACCAGTGCCCATTTCCCACCACCAATGTCTCCAGATTCCCTCTCCCTCCCCCAGCCTGCCTCTGTGGCAGACACTTTTGCCCTCTTCTCTCTCTCTCTCTCTCTCTCTCTCTCTCTCTCTCTCTCTCTCTCCCTCTCTGCTCTCTCTCCCCCCTTCTATTCCACATTGTGGCTTGCAATACATACATTTAGAGGTTATCATGTATAACCCTTGCATTGAATGTATACATTCAATGCTCGGTTCTAGGCTAGTCTTATCATTTCCAACAACTACTAGAACACTGTTTCTTTCTCTGTCTTACCTAACCTCTGACGCCTACACACTTATGGTAGATTCCACCTACTGACAAGACCTCCTGATCCTTGTTTTGCCTGACCTTGGATATTGGTATCATAATATATATACATATTTATATTTATATATGTATATATATTTAAATCATGCAAATAAAATGCAGTCATTCTATATCTGTCTTTTACCTTCTGGCTAATTTCACTCAACATGATCCTCTCCATGTCCATCCATTTGTAAACAAATTTCATAACTTCATTTTTTCTAACAGCTGCATAGTATTCCATTGTGTAGATATACCAAAGTTTCTTTATCCAGTCATCAGTTCTCAGGCACTCTGGTTGTTTCCAGATTCTGGCTGTTGTGAATAGTGCTGCTATGAAAATAAAAGTGCAAATGGTGTTTATGTTGTGTGTTTTTGGCTTCCCAGGGTATATTCCCAGAAGTGGTATGGCTGGGTCAAACGGGAGTTCAATTTCCAGTTTATGGAGAAATGTCCATATTGTTTTCCAAAAAGGCTATGCCAGTTGACATTCCCACCAACAATGGATGAGAGTCCCTTTCTCCCCTCATTCACGCCAGCATTTGTTGTCCTTGCTCTTTTGGATATGTGCCAGTCTCTATGGTGTGAGGTGATATCTCATTGTTGTTTTGATTTGCATCTCTGATGATTAGTGATGATGAGCATTTTTTTCATATGCTTTTTGGCGATTTGAATTTCATTTTTGTAGAGGTTTCTGTTCATTTCTTCTCCACATTTTTTGATGGGGTTGGTTGTTTTCTTCTTGTAAAGTTCTACCAGTGCCTGATATATCCTGGATATTAACCCCTTATCAGATGGGTTTTGGATGAATATTCTTTCCCATTCTGTGAGCTCTCTTTGTATGTTGGTCACTGTTTCATTTCGGTGAAGAAGCTTTTTAGTTTCATGTAGTTCCATATGTTTATCTTTGATTTTAATTCCTTAGTTAGTTGTGTTTCATCTTTGAAGATGCTTTTAGCTTCAATGTCATAGAGGGTTTTTCCTATATTTTCTTTGACTTACTTTATGGATTCAGGTCTGATACTGAGATCTTTAATCCACTTTAATCTGAGTTTTGTGCATGGTGTTAGTCAGAGGTCCAAATTTGTCGGGGAACGCCCGCGGGGTCCCCCGACAGTGTCGGACAGAGGTTGTCTTCTACCTCCGAGGACGCCGGGAGAAAGATGAAAACTCACGAGTCCGGTGCAGTTCAAAAATGGCTTTTAATAGTACAAAAGCTCTTCAACAGCACTCCAATATAATGAAAAACGTTAGCTCTGGTCCGAACTTAGATCATACAAAAGAGCCTAAGTCTCCCACCAAAGAGAGAGGATCTCACCCGAGCTGAGTCCTACCCAGAAGGAGCCAAAGGCCAAAGCCAAAAGCCAAAAGCCGCAGGAACCAAAAGCTGAAGGCTGAGGAGCAAAAGGCAAAAGGTAAAGGTGGGAAGGGGCCTCCAAGTCAGCCCCTTATATACACCAAAAGTAATCCAATCGGGAGGTTGTCATGCCAACAAAGAACCCTAAACAGAGTGTAGTGCCACACCCTATTGTAGGTATAAACAAAGGTTACACCAAGGACTAATCCCGAGATTATCTCTTATGTAAAACACTGGAGAGAGAGGGGCTGATATAAAGTAATACATCTTAACTTCATGAGCTTCATGTAATCTAGATGGTACCCACAAGGTCCTTATTATCTGCACCAGGGTGATTCTGAGTATCTTGTTCTCATGTACTGAAAGGGTCATACTCGCCTGCTTAGAGCAAATTAGTATGATCCTTCCTATAGTCTACCTTTAGTCTCAGCATAGCCAGGGTGGTAGTCTCCTGGTAAATTCTAACTGTCCCACGTTGGGTGCAGTGGGTATAAAAGAGGAGCTGTGCCCAATCTAGAAAACATAGAAGTCTTAGTAGATGTATAAGTCAGAAGTTATTCAATCAAGGTGACTTCTGTAAGTGCCACACCCTCTAGCAGTGTTTACATAGAAGAAGAGATCTCATTAGAATGAACATTGGCTTAAATAAGATTAAGCTGGGAGTGAGCAAAACAACAAAACTCCCAGATTAGCTAAACATGTCCTCCAACAACTCTCCCTTTTGTTTACAAAAATATAAAAATACAAGTACTCTAAATAATACATACAGAGGAGAGAAACAGAAAAGGAACAATTCCAATTACAAGGTAATATCATATGTTGTCCCAATGTCCGAATTAATTTTGAACCGGTAAAGTTCATAGTAAAATGTCTCTGGCTGTTTGGTCATAACAGACTACAGCCTGTATTGTCCTAAATTAGTGAGAGTCAATTTCCCATGAAGTCACATCTCTGGAACAAGGTCCGAAGAACTGAAGAACTGATTCTGGAACAGCAGCATCGGTGAAGACAGGAATGAGTCTTGGGAGAACAATCATCAGGGACTCGATGTATTATCAGGAACACTGGATCAGGTTTCAGGAGCACTGGAACAAATATCTCGAATTCTGGAACTGGAGTCTTGAGTGCTGGAACAGGTGTCCGGAACATCAGTGTGATATCTTGAACTCTGGAACAGGAGTCTTGAGTGCTGGAGCAGGTGTCTGGAACATCGGTGTGGGCGTCTTGCAGGGCTTCTTTAGCAAGTGGACACTGGCACCGGTAACTGTACCTGTAGCCAAGGCGAGACAAAAACACTTTTCGAGGTTAATCACAAGTAGAGATTTTTAAAGCTTTGTAGGGATCCAAGTCTGGGATGGAGAGAAGAACATAAAAGAAGCTCCAACATGGGTGGAGCAGGGAAATAAGTATGAGAATTGATGATTTTAAAATTGATAAACCTAAAGTGGATCAGCAGTGGAGCTGATGAATGTAATAGAGGTTTGTGAGTGGTTAGAAATTGAGAAGGTAGTAGTTGAGACATAACATAGACACAACATTAATCCACAAACATAATGGTGGCCACCACATGCACACACACACACACATATTTGATCGATCAATATCTTACAGCTGTATAAGTGACCCATTTATGTGATAAATGGTAACGAGTCAAGCGCTTCATGAATAGAAAGCCGGCAAATGATGGTGAGAAAGTGTCTTTTCCCGTGAATAGAGCATTGGGAAAAAATTAGTTTTGCAAATTATTAAATTTTTAGCAAGCACTGTTTTAGGAGTCTCGAGTATTGAGCACTGTAGCACAGGTTTACTGGATTCGAATATCTCATCCTGTGAACAGAATCATTAGAAAAACAATTTTTTCATTGATTTAGCAAACATTTTTGTAATGAGCACTGTGCTCAGAGTCCAAAGCCTCGAGCAACATAGAAGGAATCTGCAGCAGCCAAGTTCTTTTTCTGCAAAATACCTGTGGCCAAAACATTAAAAAAAGGAAACTTTAACATTAGTCCTTGAAACATATTGACATTGAGCACTATACTCAGAGTCCACCCATTTTTCCACCTCTTTTTTTTTTTTTTGTAAGAAAGAAAACATTTAGGCTGTAAGGCAAGATATTAGACATGAACCATGATCACAGACTGCAAAACAAGATCATTATAAAATGAACCAATCCAGGAAGTTTAAATAGCAACTTTCAATTTAAAATTTAAGACTTTATATTGAAAGAATTAGTTGTTTTCTGATTCTTGGAGAATTCTAGTCTTAACAAGTCGCAGAGGACCCAGAGTTTTTCTTGGCAGGGTTATCGTCTGTAGAAATGAAAGCAGCCTCTTCCCGAATGAGGAGGTGACCTGCAATCCATTTATCATCAATTTTCACCCAGATAGGTGAATTGACTGTTTTTTGAGTTTCGTATCTTCTTGAAAGTGACGTTCTTAGCCGCGTATAGGGATCTCCTTGAGGTATATTTAAGAAGTTTAAGGTGAATAATGTTAAAGATAAAGAATCCATTGGAGGCATACTTGTTTTTCGTTGCTTTAATAGCTGAGTTTTACAACGTTCTGTGGGCAGCCGTTCAACTATTCCTTGTCCTTGTGGATTATATGGAATTCCTGTAATATGTTTGATCTGCCATTCCTCGCAAAAGGATTTGAAGGTTTTGCTGGTGTAAGCAGGACCATTATCTGTTTTTATGGTATGGGGAATACCCATGCCGGGGAGCACTGGAGTAAAAATGAACAAACAGATTTAGCTCTTTCAGACGTCATAGGAACAGCCCATATGAACCGGGAATATGTATCGATGACCACATGAAGGAAAGGTTTGTTGGGAAATAAGTTAGTATGAGTTATATCCATTTGCCACAATTGGTTTGTCTGTAAACCTCGAGGATTTGCTCCTGCTACATGAGATGTACAATGTAAAGGAGCACAGACAGGACAGTTCTGGACAATTTGTCTAGCTTGTCTCCATGGGATGCCATGGTGTACATGAAGGCGCAGGCATTTGTATGTAGAGTCTGGTGCTCTTCCTCAGCTGATTTAAATACTGGTGCTGCCAGGAGATCTCCTGCTTCGTTTCCTCGAACCATTGGCCCGGGAGACGGCTGTGAGCGGATGTGGGAGATGTATATAGGGAATGTTCTATTTCGGAGGAGATCTTGTAGTTTATGGAGTAGTTTCCTGAATTATAGGATTATGGGCATTTAAAGAAGCAGTGCCAAGTTCCAGGAAATAAACCAACTACATATGCAGAATCACTCGCCACATTACATGGCCAGATATACGGGGTACAAATGTATCAAGGTAACGAGTTCCACTTGTTAAGCAGATTTATAATTTGTATGCACAGTAGTGGTCAATGAAGGACCTGTAATTCCACCCCTTCCTGATGAGGAGCCATCAATATAATACACTGGAGCGTCAGGAATGGGAGAGGAGGCGGATAATGGTGGGAAGTACAAAAAGTGTGCTTTTCAAGAAATTCCCAGGTTTTTCCAGCTGGGTAATGATAAGATATTTCTCCTGAAAAAAAATCTGCTAAAAAGCTCTTAGAAGGATTTCACTCAGTGGTAAAAAAGCTTCAATTTCTTTTTTTTAGAGGTCAGGTAGTACAATTACATGGGGGATCGTGTCCAAGTAATACTTGGGTTCTTGATCTTCCCTAATTATAAGGTTAGCTGTCATCTCAAGGTAAGGTAGCAGTACGATTCTGCTTGTTAAGTAGGGTAAACCCATTCCCCTAACGGTCCAGATAATTGGGCTATAGCAGCAGTTGGAGACTCGGGAAAGTTGAAGACCAAGAACCTTATCTTTTCTATACCGATTAAATCTGGAGAGGTAAGATTTTTGGAAGCCAGATCCATGGTAAAAAATCTAATTCCTTCTGAGCTTTAGGAGTTAGCTGCCTTGGGCTATTTAAAACAGGATCACCCTCCAAGGGTGTGGGAAACAGGTTACTGAGCTCACAGTTAGGGGAATACCAAGGAGGGGCGCACCCAGTTGATATCCCGCAGTGCTTGAAAATCATTCAAGGTTTTGAGCCCTTTCTGACTAATGGAAATTTTTTGAGGCGCGCCTGCAGTGCGACAAGAGATAGCCCAAAATTCATATGGGAGGCTGCATCTGAATTTTCGGAGCTACTTGCAAGCCAGCCTCCTGGTAAAACTGTCGTATAATCATTATATAAATTCTGGAGATCTCTGGAATTGTCAGCTAGCTAAGCAAGGATATCATCCAAAAAGCGAGTGGATGTGATTCGTATGCAATTCCGGAGTTCTGAAGCCACAAATTGGTTCGCAAAAAAACCCTCATCAAAAACAAGTGTTGGACAACATCGTAGGGGTGAATTAGTCATCCCTTGGGGCAATAACTGTCCACTGAAACCTACGTAAAGGACCTTTTAAGGTAATGGAAGGGACTGGAAATGCAAACCTTTTCCGATCATCTCTGGGTGGATAGGTATGCTGTAAAAAGCAGTCTTTAAATTGTGATAATTAGCGGCCAATCCCTTTGGAATAGCTGCTGGGAGCCCAGGTTGTAGGGCTGGCTCCCCATGGGGAAACTTCATGGTAAATTTACATTCCCTTAAGTCAATCAGCAAACGCCATTTGCCTAATTTTCTGTATTACAAAAACAGGAGAATTTACATTCTTTGAACGTTTCCCTCAATATGTCCTAATTTCAGCTGTTCTTCCACTAGATTTGTTAGCGCCTCTAATTTTTTTGGTATTGAGGGGCCACTGTGAATTTGTCCATATGGAGTTTGTCAGACTTCCACTGAATCCTGTTGGATAGGTGGTGGGCGCTCAACCACAGCGGCCCCAATTAAAAAAATTTACTTCGATTGTTTGGAAACTATTATTATGGAGCTGGAATTGGTGCTCGACAGGAGTGGGCGGTATGTGGATTACGCCCCGCTGCTCCAACGTGTCTTGCGACCCACAAAGTTAAAGGCATAGGGAGCTATATAGGCTTGACCATGGCTACGTTACCTTCAGGGCAATACGGCAGCCCTACACTCTGTCGGAGAAAGAGAGGAGGAGATATTACCCAGCTCAGGCTATGGGACACTTTCTTTAGGGCCAGTTAGGGGGAGCCAATAACGAGGTGGAGATTATGGATATGACTGCCCCGTATACAACTTATGCCTTTAAATTTCCTTTATAAATTTCGTGGGTATAACCGGCCCTTGGCCTGACAAATTCTGGCAGTGTACCCAACTGGATAGTTAGCAGATGGATGATGGGCTTGGTTCTGTGTGGCTGCATAACCAACAATGAAGTTGGCAGAATGGTTGGTACTGTTTAAGCCACCAGCTGTAGGGTGTTCGGACTGACTACGGATCCTCAAAAAAAATGATAGTTTAGCAAGTGGTTCCCCTGTTTTAAAAGTCCATTTAGTTGGCACGGATATTGACGAGAAGTATTATTTCTCCATGAGATTTGGATCCAGAAGTCCGAAATGTACCATAATTCCCTTAAATTTCAGCCCATCGCTCCCTGAATCAAACCCCCACTACCTGGGGAGCAGGTTGAATTTATCCCCCTGTTTTTAGCATGCAGGGGCTTGACTTGGGTATATTGTGACAGTCTTAGGGCAGAGAATGTCAGGATCACCACCACCTGATGTGGTAGGCCAGAGAGTATTTATTGACTGTAATTCTGTGGATTCTGATTCGGAGGATACTGGGCAGGTGGAATGAATGAGGGTGCCCCTGGTTTGCAGCTGGGCCTGGGGCTGGCCCCCACCCAGTTTCCACATGAGGGAGGCATAGGTGTTATTTGAGCCTGCGGAACTTGTGGAACCTGGGAGGGGTCCTAGCAACATTTCCTACAAAAGATTATTAGGATGTTGCCCTGTATTGATAGTTTTAGAAGTATGGCAGGCAATCTCTAGCGGTTGTACCCCTTCTCTCCCCAGCTAAAGCAGGTTATCTGTCCAGATGAAGCCTAGGCTGGCTTACTCTCTCCAGGACCGACAGTCTCTGGCCCAATGTTTTCCTTTTCTGCACCTTGGGATGGTCCAGGTTGAGGGCCCTCGAGGGGTGGAGCTGCGATTACTACGAATAGTTTCTCTTGATTTGTTGTTTATCCTTTTGAAGTTTAGTGTTTCTCCCCCTAGAGCTGTCTGACATTTCATCCCTCTCCTGATCCTCCTGCTGTATGGGACAAGCCTCTATATCATCCTGTGTTTTGGAGGATAAAGCAATATTTCTGTAGGCCTTTAGGTATACCCCAGAGGGTCAATCTTAACTTGATACCATAGTGGATGCTTTCAGACATTTTTGATTAGCATTCCCGTATGCAGAGTTACGTTTTGGATTTCTTGGGTGGTGGGGTCTGGAGTACATCTTTGGATTGTTTCATTAATCACCAGCAAAATTAAAATGTGGTTCATACGACCCTGGTAATTTTGTGTTTTACCTAAGGAATACTAGGTGGAGCCCTACTTTTCCCAGACTTTTGTGCTGTCGCCCGAACATAGGTTTTAAATGGAGTTCGAGTAATGTAAACTTGTTTTTGCTTTTCTTTTCCATTCACCTTCACCTTTTAGCATGGCCAAAGTTATGGTATGGCCTGATTCCTTTTCTCTTAAAGAGTCAATATTCTGGTTAACCCCATCTGCATACCACATATGCCATTGCATGTACTGCTGATTTGTTTTAGAACAAGTATGGGCTACCGTTTCAAAATACTCCCAATACCACTGATCATTTTCGCTCCAATCAGCTAAATATTTTTAAAGTATGAAGACTTGATATTCCAAACATCATGCAGCCTTCCTAAGCGGGGTTATTGCACCAATTTTTAGGTCTTCATGAATGTTTTTACTTCTTTCTTTAATTAGTTACATAAGGAAAGATTGTGGAGCTTTTGCTCTTTGACTCAAGCTAATCTGTTCCTCCACTATTTCCTCATCAGAGCTTGTGGTATCTGGCAGAGGAACATCTACCCCATTGAGGAGTATTAACTCTGGGGGGAGATTTTCAGCTTCCGGGAATTTGCCTCCCTCTCTCTGGGTTTTCCTGTTCCTCCCTCTAAGTTATCAGCCACATTAGAATTCTTTTTAGATTTTTTGCTGGGAATGTCATGCACCTTTTTCAAGTCTACAGCTTTTTGGGGGCGTGTTTGTGAAACGGCTTTTAGTTGGTTCACACCTCAGTGATGAGTATGCGCTAGGTCTGATTGATAAGATTAGCAAATCAGAAATCTCCCCTACGTAACACATCCATTTTCTTGGTTTAAGTTTTCAAGTTTCCTATATGTTTCTTTCCTTTTGTTCTCTCAATCTTAGTGTGTAACTTCCAAACCACTCCTCTTTCTGTCCATCTATTCTATCTCTTTTCTGTCCAATTTCTTCCTCTAAGATAATGCTGATTTTATCGATATCCTTCTTCTGCTCTTCAAACTTTACTTCCAATTTTTTTAAATCCTGTTTTAATAATTTTGTTTCCTGTTCTTCTAATTTTTTTCTTCTTTGAATTTTAAGTACTGTTCTTCTAATTTTTTCCTTAGTTTTAAATCCTG
>JAJIBD010026823.1:0-140927 GCA_021461705.1 Cryptotis parvus
AAAGAAGACATTACAGAGATTCCTTAAGAGAGAGCAAGACAGTAACATATAGTCATTTTAAAGTAAATGCTTAAGCTTACATTAAGTAAAGTGCTTAAATTTTATTATAATTCCTTTTTACCTGAAAATTTTGTTGTTGTCTGATTTTGAATTAATTTTGGTCTTTGCATATTTAGTTCAGGAACCTTTTTGCAGGTGCAAATATTTTGTCACCCCATGTTCAATAATGTGATCCCTGTAAGATCACAACCTGCCCTCTCTTTATGAAGCCAGAACTGAAGAGATTGAAAATAAAGTTATGGCTTATGACGGAGGCACTTGGTGACGGATGTGGTATTTACTCCTGACAAATAAACAAATCTACATCCTAGTAAGCTGTTATCTCAACATATTAAGCAGTAAAATAATAGAAATCAGACTTTATTCCCCAAGGCATATAGTTTTGTATCTTTAACCACTTTGAAAACTGGATTTTGAACAAGCTGCTTCACCTCTTGTCTTAGATTCATTTTATCTAACATTGAATAAGCAAATGGTATGAATATCATTTTCCTAAAAAAAAAACTCTTAAGAATAAATTTGTAAAATATGCCTGAAACATCATGCTGCTGATTTCACTGCGATCACTACGGCATCCAAGCTATTTAAAAACAGATCAATGCTGGAGATACAAGTCTACAAGGGTTGTGCTCTGGGGTCTGGGAAATATAGTGTCCAGGAAGACCTACTTTGTAAACATCAGGTCCTGCATTTGATCTCAGTACTGCTTCCAGAGCTGAGCCGTAATCCTGGAAGCTCTATTGTTAGAGATCTGAGGCTCTACGGTGATCCTCAGCATAGCAAACAATTTCTAGTCAAACTACAGCCATTTGTGGGTAAGCATAAGAAGTTAAGACATGTTTTTCTGGTGAGAAGGTACAGAGGTTAAGGCTCTTGCCTTGTACACGGGTGATCCTGATTTGATCCTTGACACCTCATAGGGTTTCCCTGGGCACACCAGAAGAGCAGCTTGAGTGCAGACAGGAATAAGCCCTGAGCTATGCCAGGTATGGTCATAAAACAATCTTCCAAACATACCTTCAAAAATAATCTAAATGTATGTACCCCTGGTGAGCAATGCAGTCAGTACTGCAGTCCAGCTGGTACCTGTGTGAGAGCCTCGGGCACTCCCGTGACCTGCACTATAACCAGAATATGTTTAAAGTGCACGACAAAGAGTGCCCAAGACACACAAGAGCAAGGATTGCAATGCTAGGATTGTGACCCTTGATGAGCACTACAATTAGAAGTTGTGAGTTCACAGCCAACAACAGGCAGTCGTGAGGGTGACCCCATTCTTGCAATAAAGAAACAACAATGACAAAAAGGAAGCACAGAGGGAACACAAAAGGCACCCAATTAGACTGGTGTTTTCTTTGAGAACAAGAGGGTAGAAGGATAAAACCATCCTTCTAAAAAAATTACATTTTTTATTTTTCACTTGCCCAGAAACCCAAGGCCTCACATACCAGGCAAGTACTCTCCTGATGAGCTACATCTTGGTGCTTTTTAAATGTAGCATTGAAGTGTTTAAATGTAGCACTGAAGTGTGGTTCTAGAACAGGCTTCTATTGACAAAACAAATACGTGTGTCAAAAAAGCACAAAACTGCTGTTCTTTGATTCATCATTGAATACACTAAATCACTACTTACCAGGTACTCCAAGGTACTTGAAGCTGTGAAAACATAAACAAAATTGATCTGTCTGAAATTTACATCCCAGTTGTAATGCCCTAAAACAATAAAACATATATAACTGGTGTGACTAAAACTAAAGAAGTCAATCAAAAAAAGAAAGATAAAATGAGAAAAATACCATCCAAGATTTAGACTAATTATGGTTACCAAGAAATTCCCTCTATAAGGTCATTGCTTAGCTACATTTCTAAGCAGTTAAAATTACCAGCAAATAAAAGGAAAGAGTTCTTTAGGTATCAAGGATCAATGGTTAATACATCCTGTGGTATCAGATGCAATAATCGCTTAGATTTGAGGGTTTCCTATGATTGAAGAAAAAGAGAAAATATGGGACTTCATTATTTGCTATGTCATCTTTTATGAGTATCTTGTTTCATTTTGGTTTGGGAGGCAATCCAGGGGTGACCTGGTGCTGCTTGCAGACAAATGTGGAGCAGGTGATTGAACCTGGAGGGTCTGGATGCAAAGCATGTAGGTTCACTTCGTTATCACTGTGGAGCAGAATCTAATCTTTTAGGTTAAATTTTGTATGATTTTTTTGATTCCTGTCTTGTATCCAGGTTGGACTTGACGGTTCCTATAATTGATTTTCTATAACTAATGTAAACTAAAAGCTGATAATAGAAGTAACAAGCACCACACTAGCCTAGCATGTCTGAGACCAGAGTCCAATCCCTTCTGCTGCCATACAAACAAGATGAAGTTGATGATGGGCTATCTAAGAAATTGAACAACTTCAACTTCTCCTGTAATGATGTTTTCTTGGTAAAATGGTCATGTGACTTAGACAATGACTAAATTGAATTCAGAGAATTCAGAGATTCATGTTCATACCTATGAAGTGAAGGCAATAATGGTATCAGTTACAATCTGCTGTGATGTTAATGTAATTATGTGTTGTAAGCTGATGCATTTGTATAACCATGAACCCATAATCAAGCGTTCAGTGATTTTTGACTTTTAATAAAAAATAATAATGATAATTCCTCACTGTAAGAATCACTGTAACATGGATTCCAGGTGATCTAACTTTCATAAACAAATTTGTAACCTCATCCTTTCTCTTTGAATTATTGAGAGGGATGTGGGAGGTTTTATTTACTGGTGTAATACACAGCAATCTTACAGGTAGATGATTGCCTGGATATATTTCTTTCTTTTGTAGTTGATTCTGACTCCAAAATATCTCTATTATTTCCTGGAATAAAAATGTCCAACTGATGAAATAATATTCTCATTTAACTGTGCCTATAAGAGTGAGGAGTTACTACTTTAACCAAGGCTTTGTGAATATTAGGTAGCTACATAATGGCTACTTTTCCCTCTGATATTGTATATGGCTTCTTTGCTGTTAACAGTGAAGACTCGTGCATCACTGTATCACTGTATCACTGTCTTCCCGTTCATCATCGATTTGCTCGGCGGGCATCAGTAACATCTCCATATGACCTGTCTCATGCAAGTAGAGCCCAAGGGCACCTGCTTGCTCCAGGAACATAAAGAGCCTCAAACCATTCCATCAGGTCATGAGAATGAGGTTTATAACTGTTACTGGTATTTGGCATAACTTTCATATAAATAAGATTTTGCATGAGTAAAATCAAAATAATGTTCAAACTCTATATATGAAAGTATCATGACATCGCCAAATAAGGTATTAAAACAAGGATCATGTTATGAGCTATTCTTAGGATGAACAAAATGAAATCCTGTCAGTATTATGACAATCATTTCTACTATCAATTTTAATATGCTAAGCATTTTAATTTGAATAATACATGTAAATGAGTTGATGGTAAGAGTCCCATTATTCCATGAGAAGCTAATAAAGATATTGTGCACTATCATATAAAGTTCTCAAAAATATTTTTTACTTTTCATGAAATTCATTTTTAACATTATGTGTACTCTGAGTTCATATCTTTTACCAGGGGAAATGAGATTTTTTATTTTGAATGGCTTAGGTATAAGTGTAAGGTCAAGTTATTGCCAAATTGATCTGAAGGACACCAGATCTATTAGTTGAAAGTGGTGCTTGATATTTCCTACTCAGGTAATCAAAATGGCTTCATTTACTAGCTAATAAATCTCTATCTAGTTACTATAATACCTCTAATTCACCTGATAATGCCTCTGATTTTATTTTGGAGGTGAATTAGAATTAAAATACATATAATTGGATTTAAATGATTGAAACTATTTTTTTCTCCCTCTGAGAAAATAGCAATCTTTAGAAAATAATCTTTATAAAATTGTGGCAAAAAATTGAACAGAACATTAATGTTACTTCCAATTGTGCTAAAAGAATTGATTATAATAGATTTTAAAATCTAACATTTTAGGATATGTGTCTAAATATACTTTATTTCCTTTAAAATAGTTCATCTTAGATGTCATATTATTTTTATATTTTATCACTTTGCACAAAAAAATCTTGAACATGATTATATTCACAAATTGGAATTTTGATTTGAGTAGAGGGCCAAAGGGTGATTAAACATTTTTCCTTAATGGAAAAGCATTTAAACTCAGTTGAACAGCTTATGCTAAAACAAATATGAAAAGAAGATGAATAAAGAGAATTAGGAGCATAACTTGTTTTGTTTTTTAATTATAGTTAATTCTTGCTAACTCATCTTAGCAAGGCAAGTGGTCCTCTATGAAGATATAGCTTTCTACTCCATAATAATAAGTTTGTCATTTTTTTAACCACATTTACTCATGCTTAGGGCTTAAAGCTTCCTACTGACTACATGCAGGGATCACTCCTGGAAAGACTAATGGGATCATATGGGTGCTAGGGATTGAATTGGGCTCAACTGCTTGCAAGGTAGTAAATTTTACTAGTTGTACAATATCTCTGGTTTCCTTATTATACTTTTTTAAAAAAGAATTTTGTTTTAGTGCCATACTTGGTGGTGCTCTGGACATAATCCTGGCTGTACACTCAGGGCTCACCCTTGGGAGTTTTCAGGGGATCATTGAATTCTGGAAATTGAACCCAGGTTTGCTATATGAAGGAAAATCTTCCAGATTGGCTGTTCTATCACTCTGACTCTCATAGTACTGTTTTTAAGTAAAAATAACGCAATATTGCAAAATAAAAGATATTTTTGTAGGATGCATCTATGTTTAGAGAAGATTCATTTAGATGAAAGATTGATTTCACTTGTATCACTTGTCTTCCCATTGTTCATCAATTCACTCGAGCAAGCACTATTAACATCTCCATGTGTCCTGTCAGGTGCTAGTGTAGCCCAAAGGCTCTGCTTGTTCCAGGAACACAAAGAGCCTCAAACCATTCATTCAGGTCATGGGAATGAGGTTTATAATTGTTACTGTTTTTTGGCATATCAAATATGACATGGGTAACTTGCAAGGCTCTGTCCTGTGGGTGTATACTCTCAGCAGTAGGCTCTCAGCTCGTGCATTTACTGATGAACTGTGTGACCACAAAGCAGCCACATGCAACAGGAAGAGATTGGCTTTGCCCTTGGGTGGGACTCTGATGAGATGTGATCAGCTGAGCACAGGGAGAGCCATTAGCAGCTCTGCCCCATGTATCTGTGTTTCTGGCTCAAGCAGACCTGGACTTGAAATAGGCTTTGTTGCAGGGTGGGATTCTGACAAGCAGGGCTTGAGATTGGCTTTTCTTTTGGGTGGAGCTCTGACAAGCTGTGGAGTCTGGATGTTGAAATGGTGGCCCTCTTGGTGTGGGGGTTCCTCTGGCTTCTTGTGAGGATCTATTGGATGGTGGGCCAGGTCTAGAACCTGCCTTCCCCTTCCAGATGCCTCATGATCTGCTGAGCATAGGGAGAGCCAGTAGCAGCTCTGTCTCATTTATCTGTGTCTCTTTGAGATTTAAAGTTTGATTTGTTACCACAAATGTATCATAATTATGAATCAGCTTGATATGATTACTAAGAAAGGATGTACATAAACTCTATTTGTATTTATTCTATGAGTATGAACAAATTTTAATCTGATATGTATGTACTGAGATGAAAGATTTACAATATTGTTAGTTTTAAGAGAATGAATAGAGCATATGATGAGACTCGCCTGTTTCTATGTACCAAATTATCATGCATTAATGAAAATATAAAAGGGTAATCACTGGGGTCCCAAAGAGAAGTCTTACTAACAAATCAGAATGAAATCAGTCCTGCAGCTAAATAGGGAGGTAGACAAGTTGCTTGCATTGCAAGATACTGTTGGGACTAAACCTCCAGCACTCTATGTTGCCACTTGAGATTGAACCAGAGCAAACCCTGAGCAAACCCAACTGGGTGTCAGCCCAAAACAACAACAAAAAAGAAAATCAGGTCAATCTCAGAAGAGCATGGACACTGACTGGAGGGAGGTAATATTTGAAAATGGAGGAACTTTCCAGGTATACCTGATATCACCATGCCACAATCATTGTAAACATACAAAATGTTCTAAACGTCTCCCAGTTGCACGAACAGCAGCAAAGATAAAGGCTCCAGCTCAACCTGTAGATAAAGCACTTGGGTGAGAAGGAACATTTATCTTTCTGGGAAATGGGAAATCCTACAGAGGTAAAAGTATAACCTCAGGACTTGTAAGAATTTGTGGTATCTCCCTACCTCTCCCACAGAACCATGATGCGGGGCTTAGCTTTGCAGGTGATGACCGTTCATGTGGTCACAAGTTAATCTTCCTTTCCATATTGCATTGGACCCACATCTTGGCCTCTTACACTGGAGTCTCAGAAGAGGTGCCTAGCTATCCCAATAGCATTAGGCCAGTAGTCCATTCAACATATCTTGAAACTCACAAAACACAAGAAACAATACAATTTGATCTAAAATTAACAGTAAGTTCAGACTAGGCAAATGTCCTCTGACCTCTGAATCAGTATGGAGGCCATACGCCAAGTCACAGAAAAATGAAGAGGAAGACAAAACCCTTAAAGGGGAAAAAGAAGAGACCACCATCTACTGGGAACCAACAGAATCCTACATTGCCGTGAGACGGGAAACTTATAGTACACAGGAAGGATCCACATCCAGACTACCACAGAATTTTGGGGAAACAACACAGATCCCCACCACAAGGAGTGGGTGAAGAAAAGAGCCCTGAAGACTCAAGAAGGTATACCCTCTGCTAAAGTATTCAGAGACAAAATGGTGAGCATTTTGTCACTGCTCGAAGGCATAGTGCAATGAACATACAATAAAATGTAGGAAGATATGAAAGAAACAGTGGAGTGAATAGCCAATAAAATTCATGAAAAATGAGAGCAAGAATAGGAAAACTACACTCATGGATGTATTAATATAATTTTTTAAAAAATGAATAAGAAAGAGACAAACAGACGTGTCATTAAAATGTATTAGATATTATGATACCAATATCCCAGGTCAGGTGAAACATGGATCAGGAGGTCTTGTCAAAGGTGGAAGTTATCACAAACGTGTGAGAGTCAGAGGTTAGTAAGACAGAAAATGGAATAGTGTGTTAATAATTGTCAAAAGTGCTAATACCAACCTAGAACTGAGCTTCAAATACAGGCAAAAAGATGTACATGATAACTTCTAAATGTATGTATTGTAATCCACAATGTGTAAGGAAAGGAAGAGTGAAAGAGAGAGAGAGAAATAGAAAGAGATAAAGAACCTGCCATAGAGGCAGGCTAGGGGGGGGAAGGGAATTGGGGACATTGGTGGTGGGAAATGGGGACTAGTGGAGGGATGGGTGCTGGAACACTATGACCAAAACCCAAATATGAACATCTTATGAACATCTTTGTAATTTTATGTCTCACGGTGGTATAATAAAATATTTTTAAAAATAGATGAAATAAAAAAACTCAGTGGATGCCTACAACAGTAGAATGATAATAGCCAAAGATATAATAAGTGAGCATGAAGGTGATTTGTGAAAATCACTCAAGCAACAAGAGAAGATGGGAAAAGACCTCAAAATAGCTCAAGGGTCAACAAGAGAACATTGGGATGATTTCCATAAGGATTCCCTAAGAGTCATCAGAGTCCCAGAGGGACAGGGAGCCAACTTCAAAGAGGTAGTAACAGTTTAAGACATCATTACTGAAAAGTTCCCAGAGCTGAAAAATATAAGATCATCCAAGAGGCGTAAAGTGTACCAACTAAAGGAGACTCTAACAAAAAAGAATAGGAGACATATCCTAATCAGAATGATTAATGCCATAGACCTACACACAATACTGAAAGCAGAAAATGAAAGTAGGAAATTTCATACAAAGAAGAATCCACTAGATTTATAGCATACTTATCAGACAAAAGTCCTCTGATCTTAAAGACAGTTGTGGGATATAATGAAAAACTCAGAGAGATGAAGTATCACCAAGAATACTTACCTAGCTAGACTCTCATTCACATTTGAAGGAGTGATAAACAACTTTGTGGATAAACAAAAGCTGAGAAATTGTATAGACTCTAAACCAACTTTAAAATAAGGGACTACTATAAAATAACTCAAATCCCCAAATACAAACTTATACAGAAAGATGGCACAAAATCCATGTCAGTAGCCTCTCTCAATGTCTCTGGTCTAAAATCACCAGGTAAGAGACACAGAGTGGTAAAATGACTGAAAAACAGTACCCAACTATCTGTTTCCTATAATAAACACATTTGAACAGTCAGAGAAAACACAGGTTCAAAGTCAAAGTCTGGATAACAATTCTTCACATAAACATCTCTTCAAAAAAAGGCCATAGTGGCCGTACTAATATTAAACACAAAGACTTCAGACTGAGAAAGGTTAGAAGGGACAGTAAAGGCCATATCTTAATTTTCAAGAAATATGCATATCAGGAAAAATTATACTCCTAAATACATAAAAAACACAATGAGGGGCCAGCATAATACTTAAAACAACTTTAATAAATGTCAAAGAGGACATGGATAGCAACATGTTGTAGTTGGACATTTCAACTTCATCTTGTCACCTCTTGATAGATCAATGAGACTAAAGCTCAACAAAAAATACTGACTTTGAAAGAGAGACGGAAGAGAGAGCTAGTAAATATATACATAGATTTTCATTTTCTGAAAGCCAAATACACACTTTTCTCCAGTATAGATGGGACATTCTCCAAGATAGACCACATGCTCGGCCACAATACATAGCTTAGTAAAATCAAGAAGATAGACATTTTATTAACTATCGCTTAAAACCATAATGTACTGAAAACAGAGGTTAATTATACAAAGAATGGAAAATCAAATCTAGCACCTGGGAATTAAATGTTTCACCAATGAACAATCTATGCGTCATAGAGGACATCACAGAAGAAATCAAAAGTTTCCTAGACACATATGAGAATGAGGACATGAGCTATCAGAACTTGTGGGATACAGCTAAAGTAGTATTAACAGGAAAGTTTATAGCTCTGCAAGCACCCATCCAGAAGGGAAAAAGGACACATTTTGACATTACAGTTTCGGATCTTAGTAAAAATCAATAAAAGGAATCCAGCTCAGGCAGGAGGAAGGATATAATAAAATTTAGAGTAGAAATTAACAAGCAAGAGTCCCTTAAATATGATCCAAAATATCACTGGAGCCAAGAACTGGGTCTTTGAAAATATAAAAATGACCAAAAAACACTAGCAAGAATCACAAAGAGAGAGAGAGAGAAAGAGAGAAAGAACCATAATAAACCAAATAAAAAAATGAAAAGGAGGACGTCACAACAGAAACCACAGAGATCCATAAGATCATTAAAGATTATTTTGAGAGTCTCTATGAACATAGAGGAAATCGATGAATTCCTGGACTCCTATAACCTCCCAAGATTGAACCAAGAAGACTTTGAATACCTCAGCATGCCTATCACTATCAAAGAAGTTGAAAGGGTAATAAAAATCTTCACCAAAACAAATTCCAGGCATACATGGATTCACTACTGAATACTTCCAGATCTTTGAAGAGGACCTATTGCCTGTCCTTTTTAAGCTTTTACAGGAAACTATTGAAACATAAATACTCCCACACAGTTTCTATGAGACACATATCACCCTGCTACTAAAAGCAGACAAAGACACTGCATAAAAAGGAAATTACAGAACAATATTTTAATGAATACAAATGCAAAAATCTTCAACTAAATACTAGCAAATAGACTCCAATGACTCATTAAAAGATCTTATAACAGTACCAAGTAGGATTAATCTTGGGAATGAAAGCATGTCAATCAACATACTACATCATATCTATAAAAGAAAAAATAGAAATCATGAAATTCTATCAACAGATACAGAGAAAGCATTTGACAAGATGTACTGCTGCTGAGCAGTTCATTAAACACACTCAACAAAATGGAAGCTTAAGAACTTTTCTCACTTTAGTATTAGCCATCTACCACAACTCCATAGCAGGTATTATTCTCAATGGGTAAAAACTAAAAGGCTTCCCCATAGTTCAGGACAAAACAAAATTTCTTACTCTCACACTTTTATTCACTATTGTCCTGGAAGTACTGCAATAGCTATTCCGGAGTGAAAGATATTGAGGGCATCCAGATAGGAAAGGAAGAAGTCAAACTACCACATGATATTTGAAAATTAAATGCTTTTATAGAAAACCCTAATGTCTCTACCAAAAGCTCCTAGAAATAATAGATTTGAATTGTAAAGTGGCAGTTTTAAAACTGATATCTGTTTACAAAACTAATATCCCAAAGTCCATTGCATCCCTATATGTAAATAATGAAAGAAAAGGAACTGATATTTTAAAAAATTCTGTTCACAGTTTTGCCACAGAAAATCAAGTAGTTTAGAAACAGCCTAAGGACATAAAGTACCTATAAAAGAAAAAGAAAAAAAAATAACACTTCCTCGAGACATAAAAAGGAAATGAAGAAATGGGAACACTGTTGGGGAGCTGCTGGGGTCCCCAATGATATCAGGAAACGAGTTCCCATCTACCTCTAAAGCCAGGGGGGAGGGGGAGAAATGGATAAAAACTCAGGAGTCCAGTGCAGTTTTAAAAGGCATTACCCTTACAGGTTCTGGTATACAATCCAGTAACAGGAAAACCCCGGACTTTAAGTTCTAGCTGGACCCTGGCCATGTGTAGTTTTAGAACCTTAGGACAAAATGGCCACTACCACGTGCTAAGGCCTAACAGGGAAGAGAGAATGGAGAGAAGGCGAGGAAAGGCAGAGAGCCAACAGGAGCCAAAATGGCCAAAAAGCTCTTTTCTCCTTTCTCCTAGCTTTTTATGATAGAAGCCTGCCAAAATCTTCTAGCCCAGCCCATTATGGGCTGGGCTATCTAGAAAGGAAGACAGATAAATGACCATATTGAAATGCAGATCTTCAGGTGGGCCCTTTGACTTCACAATGCCAAAGCTGACTCCCTGAGATATTATCTCCCCTAGCAGAATGGGGAGGGGCTGCTTCTCTGAACCAGAAAGCAGTTCAGAATGTAATTTGTAGAGAAAAGCATTAATACTTCTTACCATGAATACATAGCCAGCTGATTAAGGTCCTATGTCCATCAGAATAATTCATGTTGGCATTAACCTTAGAATCAGAGACACGTCAGTTTGCCTGGAGGAGCACTGGCATGTCTCTTTGAACTAGGAGAACTGATTACATTATGGCTAATTTAATGTGACAAAGAACTCTTGGAATATCTACATGTATGTCACTTGTGGGGACCCAGTGGAGTAGGAAGAGTATTGAACTGGGACAAAAAGATTCATAATAAGAATATTTATGCCATATAAAATTATGAAATCAATCCAATTCTGCCCAAGCTCCCATTGTGTCTGCTCCAGAGATTCCCTAAAAGCAGGGAGTAGCTCTTCACATAAGCTAAGCATAGCCAGAGCCTAAGGCTCAGTAGGGCATGTCACCCAACAGATCACATCCCCAGTTCATGAAAGAGAGAATGAAGTCTGTGCAAATGACAATACTAACAAAAGCACCATAAAGATTCAATGCAGTCCCTATAAGGATACTCATGACATTTTTTAAAGAAATTGATCAAACACTCTGAAAATTTCATGGAACTATTAATCACCATGAATCAATCCTTGAAAAACTGAAGATGGGATGCATATCCTTCCCCAACTTCAAACTGCACCATAAAGTGATAGCAATTAACACAGCATAGTATTAGAATAAAGACAGAATCACAGACTAGGTCTATGGAATAGTCTGAATATCCTGAATAGACTGAATATCCTGACACATACCCTCCAGTATATGATCACTTAATTTTTATGAGATAAAAAAAATATGAAGTGGAACAAGAAAACCTCTTTTTTTTTTTTAACAAGTGGTGCTGGGAAAACTGGAAAGCTACATGCAGAAAATGAACTCAGGCCTCTAAATAACCCCATGTACAAGATTCAGATCAAAATAGATTTAAGACATCTACAGCACACGTGAATCAAAAGGTACATAGAAGAAAACTTAGGCAAAACTCCCCATGACATTAAAGCTAATGGCGTCTTCAAAGATGATACACCACTGACCAATCAAGGTGTCAACTGATCAAGTAAGAACAGACCAGCAAGTGATAAATGAGGCTGATAAAACTGAGAAACTTCTGCGCTTCAAAAAAATGGTGATTAACATACAAAGACTGATTGTATATTGTGTGAATTGGGTTGGGAACGAGTATTTTCCCAATAGCCAACTGATAAGGAGTTAATATCCAAGTTATATGAGGTACTGGTAGAACTTTATAAAAAAATAAATTCAGGGGCCGGAGGCGATAGCCCAGCGGGTAGGGGCGTTTGCCTTGCGCTGCGGCAGGCCCATGCCGGCCCGGGTTCGGTCCCTGGCATCCCATATGGTATCCGGAGCACCACCAGGAGTAATTCCTGAGTGCAGAGCCAGGAGTAACCCCTGAGTGTCGTCGGGTGTTACCCAAAAAAGCAAAAATAAATTAATAAATTAATAAATAAATAAATAATAATTAAAAGATAAATTCAACCTCTTGAATAAATGGGGAGAAGAAATGAACAGAAACTTCCTCAACAAAGAAATTCAAATAGCCAAAGATGAAAAAATGCTCTTCATCACTAATTATCAGGGAGATGCAAATCAAAGCACCAATGTAATATCATCTCATACCACGGAGACTGACACACAATTAAAGAACTAAACCCACCAGTGCTGGAGTGGATGCGGGACAAAGGGACGCTCATTCATTGCTGATGAGAATGACAAAACTAAAGAATATGTTTCCATTTGACCCAGAAATACCAGTCTGAGACTATAACCTGATACCCAAAATCACACAGCAGAAAACCATCTGACTCATAGCAGCACTATTAACAATAGCCAGAATATGGAAAAAACTTGAATGCCGAACAGCCGATTGTTTAAGGAAATCAGGTACATCTACACAACGGAGTACTATTATTCAGCAACTGTTAGGAAAATGAAGTCATGAAATCTTCCTATAAATGGATGGACATAGAGAGTATCATGCTAAGTGAAATGAGTTGGAAGTAGGACAGTTATAGAATGATTGCATTCATTTTTGCCGTATTTTAAAAAATGGTGAATGTGATTCAGTCATGATGAATACAACTTTAACTCTGTATTCCCTGTGCCATGTATCCATTTTTACAAAAAATAATGCAATTTATTCCTTTGATCTGCTATCTGCCTCTACTTTTCCTGAGTGTTTGTTTCATATTTTTCTGTGGGCTTCTCTGAGAAACTGGGGCCAGGAATTTTTAATGGCTGGAATCTACCACAAATATGTGGGGGACAGAGGCCACATAATACAGAGGAAGAACCAGCTTAATAATAATACTTTAGAATAGGAACACTAGACTAGAACTGAGTATTGAAAGTAGGTAAAGGCATATACATGTTGGTATTGCAAATGACAATATGCAAAAGGAGAGACAGACAGTCAGACACACAGACAGACAGAGTCAGACAAAGGAGTTAAATAAAAATTTGATGTTGAGAACTATCCATAGATTTGCAAGTTCAGAAGTAATTCTATGCAAAACCTGTAATAGGTTGGATGATGTCTTGACTCTCATTATGAAATTAAATTCTAGAAAACCTGGACTCTATTAAAAGTGACAAGAGTATTTCTTACTAAAGTTAAGTTACAAAAACCACCATAGAAACAATAATGATGGAATTAAATATAGGCTAAGAAGTAGAATATAAAAGTTAATGTAACAAGAGAGATAAAAAGTTCATATATTATAATTAGGTGTATCATATGGGACAAATGGGATCATTGGGATATAATGTGAAAGCCATGATATTGAAACTATTTTATTGGTGTATAACTTGTCACAATTTTTTCAGGGAGTATTTGGGCCACAACTTGGTTGTGTTCAGGACTTTCTCTGAGTCTCTGCTCAGGAATCAGTTGTGATGGTGTTTGGGGTACCAAATGCAGTGCTGGGGGTCAACAGGACCAGATCAGATCTGTTAAAAGCAACTGCCTTACACTCTATACTATCTATTCAGCCTTTACAATTTTTTTCTAAATGTGCAGTCCTGTTGTTCCAGCTGTTCCATTTTTGAGATGCATATGCACATTTTTACTAGGACCTGCATACGTCAGTGTTTCTCAGAGGAGCCCACAGAAAAAATATGGAACACTCGGAAAGAGCAAATAGCAGATCGAATAGTAAAATTGCATTATTTTTGTAAAAATGGTTATATGACACAGGAAAATAGAGTTAAAGGTGTATTTATCAACATGACTGAATCACGTTCACACAATATTGAGTTAGAGATGAATGCTGGAGAATAAGTCATAATATATTTCCATCTCTATAAATTTTAAAATAGACCAAAGGAAAAATTTTGCTTAGGGTCACATAAATACAGTAAATCTATAGGAGAAAAAAAATTGAAATTAGTACAGATAGTAGTTTATGATTTCTTCTGCGAGAAGGGGGCACTTGGGAACATTGGTAAAGGAACAGACACAGGAAGAAGTGAAATGTTAAGAATCTGGGGATAATACTAAGCAACATCCTCTAGTATATATATATATATATATATACATATATATACATACATATATATATTTAAGATTCTACTACATATTTGTGAAATATACAATGTTCTAGCTAGTGCAGATATTAGCATTTTTTTATATTTAAAACATTCACCTGTTACTATTGAGCTAAAACCTAATTGATATTTGCTATTTAATGTATTTGCAAAAGACTAATAACTATGTATGTTTGTTCCTTTTAATAAGACTGTCTACTGGGGATCATTTGTTGAAATCTTACTGGAAGAAGTCATTCTAAGCTTTTGTAGAAATATTAAAGCAATGTTTATAACATACATAAAATAGGTCCATGGGAGTTTTATACATGCATTTTAACATTTTTTGGAACTCATACATCTGTAATTAAGATGTAAATAAGTTAAGTTTGTGTTCACTTTCTTTAGCTAAATTAGAGCTCTATAACTGTTGCTTGACAAATATGAAGAAGTACCTGTGTTCATTAATTACATTTGATAGATGAATACACAGAATGAAAGACTCTGAAACCTCTTTTTCCATCTCTAAATAAATAGTTATTAATCTCAATCTCATTCTGGTCTAGTTTGAAATAAAGAAGCCTTCTTGACCTACTTTATTTTTACTTTTTAATTGTCTTACTAAAACAATTTTCTGTATTAATTTATTTCATGTGTCAATCTACTCCATACATACTCTACTTTAACCTAATTTTTACCCTAGCTCTATAGCACTAGCATTCATGCTAGAGCACACAAAGACTACGAATGTGGAGATTCATGACATAATAAACATGTGGATTACACAACACATTTTAGTCACTTGTCTTGTCACTTGTCTTTGTGTTGTTCATCAATTTGCTCGAGCAAGCACCAGTAACGTCTCCATTCGTTGGGAATGAGGTCCATTATTGTGCTGTTTTGGCATATTGAATATACCACGGGTAGCTTGCCAGGTTCTGTCATGGCTCTGTGTTCATTCCAGGGACCCAGTCTTTTTTCTATGTCAGACCATAAACATCAACCATTCAGGACCCATGGGGCAGAGCCCTGGGTGTAGACACATTTTAGTAAATCTCATATTAAGCAAAAAATACTTTCATTACACTTCAAGCTGTATAAATCATAGTGTAGCAAATTCCTTAGTGAGGGATATAGATGATAGACTTTTTATTTGTCACAGTCAATTTTGTATGTCTATTATCATTTCCTTTGTTAAAATAATGTTTTCTTAAGTAGGGTTATCAAAACATTTGAAAAACTGAGTATAAAAATGGTATAGTTTTTTTTCTTAAAGAATAAGAAATGGTATTTAAAAATTGTTATAAAATATCAGAATGGGCTTTATGTTTACTTTAGATATCCATAGTCTTAATTAATTAATTAATTAATATTTGGTCTTTTTGGGTCACACCTGATGGTACTCGGGGGTTACTACTAGTTCTGCACTCAGGAATTACTCCTGGTGGTACTCAGGTGACCATACATGATGCTCAGGATTGAATCCCAGCCTGTCCCTTGCAATGTAAACGCCCTACCTGCTGTATCATGATTCTGCTCCCCCTCATAGGCTTTAATTTTCAATGACATAATGTTTGGGCCAATCTTTCAACATTTTTTTTTTTTTTTTTGCTTTTTGGCTCACACCTGGCAATGCTCAGGGGTTTCTCCTGGCTCTGCACTCAGGAATTACTCCTGGCGGTGCTCAGGGGACCATATGGGATGCCGGGGATCAAACCCGGCCTGCATGGGCCGGCCACGTGCAAGGCAAACACCCTACCCGCTGGACTATCACTCCGGCCCCTCACCAAATTTTAAGTGTCTGACAGAGTGCTTTCAAACATAGGTGTAGTGTTGTACACAGACATCTTCAGGTTATTTCCCTTGCAATATAAAATCTTTCTACCATTGACATTTTCCCTTCCTCACTCTCTGGAGACTCTGTCAGTCCATCTGAGTTCCTCTGAGCTTGCTCTTTGTTGTTGTTATTGTGAACTCATTATATAAATAAAAACATGCAGGCATCAGTTGTCCTTCTGGTACTGACTTGTCTCACTTAGAGGCTATTCTCTTAACTATTCCATTATTCCACAGGCCACAGGACATCTTTCTTTTCAAAGGATTAGTAATATCTCCCTGCATGTATGGCACAGTTTTTTAAGACTTAATTCTCTCGATGGACTTTTTAGATACTTCTTATTTCAATAATTTATTTTATGTACAATTCAAATGCAAATAGCATGTTTTTCATTCTTTCTTTCTTAGAGTGCAGTATGAGATTCAAACACATTGAACTCCTGATATTTAGTGATTCAATTTTAGAACAATTTTACTTAGCTTTAAAGGAATATAAAAAGAGAAAAACTCAAAAAAATAACTATAAGTGAGCAAAACTTGAAAATTAGGCCTGGAATCAAGATAAGGTCAATGCAGTCAAGAATTATGTCAGCAAAACAAAATAAACAGCAAATAACAAAGCAGCATTGTATCCAATGCATCTACTGAAATACAGGAAATTCACATTTCTAATTCTCTTCAATTTCTTTACTTTCAGATAATTTGCGGTGACTCCTTTGAGTTGATCACAGATAACTGCATACATTTATAGAGAAAAAAAATTCTAGCTATAGTACCTATTGAGGAAGGAAATAAGGATAAAAACAGAATAAAAGCAAACATGTGACCATTAATATAAGTTCCCAGGGACCTGAGCAAGTTGCTAATATATGTTTTGATATATTATTAATTTGCCATCTTCAGGTGTGAATTTCCACTATGAGATAAAAAGACCTATTTATATATGAAAATTTCTTATTTAATCATAAATATAAGTGAGAAATTTTCAAAAAAACCTATCAGGATTAAAACAGGCTATTACTCACTACAACAAGATGGAATGACCACCTGATATTCAAAAATTGCAAACATAGAGGCCAGAGAGATATAACAGGGTTTAAGACCCTTTTCCTTATTCAATTCCCAGCCTGGTAGTTGACTCCCTGCTCAAAGCCAGGAGTGATCACTGAGTACAAAACCTAGAATAAAAATGAATATCACTAGATGTGGCCCCCAAAATTTTGTGAAAGCAAACAGCAGAACTCACCTTTATTTAGGCATTTTTTTCCTGGGTTATATTAGGTAGCCCTGAAAATCTCTATGCAGTCCATCATAACAGTACAGTTCCTGTATACATGATATTCATACTTGGGAGCTACTGTAACTTATAGTTCAGATGTGGCCTTCAAAATTCCAATGATGACGCTGGCACCTCTCTCCCAGAAAAAAACAAATCTGCCTAATTCTTTCTCATGAAGCTTTACAATAGTGTATGTGATTTCTAGCAATTAGTCATAACCTGCACTCCCGTGTTTGTTTTTCTGTTTTTGGCCAAACTTGGTAGGGATCAGGGCTAAGTCTTGGCTCTGCTCTTATGAGTCACTCCTGGGTAACTTCACAGGATCAAACCCGAGTTGACCAAGGCAAGATCAACACTCTAGATGCTGCCTGTACTTGCTCTGACACACTGCATTTCATTGTCGAATGAGTAAGAAAATTTTTTTCTATTTTGTCCAAGGAAAGGATGGTTTAATAATTAGAAAATATCTTCCCAACAAAGACATCCCTAAGATATTTAGAAAAATATATGTGTTTTTATAGTCTGCTACTTGACTATTCAATATACTACACTATTGTAGTAGATTGATTATTCAACACCCTACCTAATGTACTATCATTCTGGTCCTACACTCTTTTTTTTTTTTTGCTTTTTTTTTTTTTTTTGGGTCACACCCGGCAATGCTCAGGGGCTGCTCCTGGCTATGCACTCAGGAGTTACTCCTGGTGGTACTCGGGGGACCATAGAGGATGCCTGGAATTGAACCCAGGCCTGCACAGGAGGGCCACGTGCAAGGTAAACACCCTACCCACTGGGCTATCTCTCCGGCCCCTACACTCTTTGTCTTTATGGTGAAATTTTCCCCCAAACTTCTAAAATTGAAACAAATCAAAACAAGAACAACAATGAATTCCTCAACTTTTCCAAAGAGAATGATTTTGAGAGGATGTTTGGTATAGCGCTAAACATGTAAGACTTAGAGTCAAATTGCCTTTAAAATCACTGTAAGTGTACCAGAATAAATTCTGTAAACACTCTATAACTGCAATGTCTTCATTTGTAATTGAGTTTTAACAATGATACTTCATGTAGCTCCAGGAGAGTTAAATGATCTATTTTGTATGAATGCCTCTTATAACACTGCACACAAAGTGCTCAATATACTATTGCCTTTATTATTGCTCTACTTGATTATAGATATTGCTCAAAATCATGACTTGAGGGAGAAATATTTTATAGATAACATTATATATAACAAAGCAATGTATGACTTTTAATTCCTTTTCCTGTGATAATGTAAATTTGAAACTGCCAATTACTTAGTCCCTGAACAATATTCTTATTATAAGAGAAAAAGCTATTTTATTTGTTCGTTACAGTTTCAGTCAGTTTTACCTCTTAAGTCGAACAGCACCAGTGTTTCATTAAACTATTTGATGACTTTCTATTAGAAACTACTTTCGGATAACAAGGCATGTGGAAAGATCAGTTTATTTCATGAGTCCCTTGATGTCATCTTATTTCTATGCATGTAGGAGGAATGTAATAACTAGAAGCAAAATGCCTGGATTTTGAATGTACATGAATTAATTAGTTGGAAGGTTTCACTGGCAGAATAATTGTGGAAACAGAAAGAAAATTAAGACTAAGTGACTTGTGCGCATATTTTGAATGGAAAAAAAATCTGCCAATAAAGTGACCTGAAGCGTAGAGACTTGATAACTGTCTTGGCAAAGGAAGCTTGCAGATCAATCCATGGACCACTAAGCACAGCTAGGTCTTCTGTCAAGAAAATCCTCTTGTCTGACCTCCCCTCAGTACTGACTGCTCCTGGACATCAGTAGAATGACACGTGCAGGACACTGCAGCAAGAATTGTACCCTGGGTCTCACTGCATGGAGCCTCCAGAGTCCAGCACGTCCATGACAGTTTCCGTTGTGTTTGTTTAGCTGTCTTTGGGGTCTCCCTAGACCTTATGTATGTACTGAGAAGGAATGGTTGGAATAAAAACTAAGATCTTTCTCCCCCCTCTTTCATTTTTTTATTTTTTTTTGCTGTTTGGGTCACACCCTTCGATGCTCAGGGATTACTCCTGGCAGTGCTCAGGGGACCATATCGGATGTCGAGGATTGAACCCAGATAGGCCGCGTGCAAGGCAAATGTCCTACCTGCTGTACTATCACTCCAGCCTGAGTTCTCTCTCTTTATAAAGAAAAAAAGTCTTCAGAAATAAACAGAGTCCTCAGGTCCCTCCCAATAGTTGTATGAATTTGTCTTATTTGATAAAGAATAACTGTTACTCCCATTCACTGTGTTCGGTTTCATCCCTGCTGTGTCTACATAATGGTGCCCCAGCATCACAGAACTTCTCACAACTCCGAAACTGGAAAGTTACTAATTTTACATTGAAATGCTGCTCAGACAGTTACCACCTTTGTTAGGAAAATGCCTTTGTATTTTCTGCTAACTTGGGTGAGCAAATCTTGAGAGTAAATTAATTCATCTGTACATTTATTGGTAACATACATATATAAGTATTATGCATATACATATAAGTATACTGCAGAAATTTCTATGGTATTTTAAACCGATGAAACATCAAGTTGAAATAAAGACAGAGCAAATCCCTTATTAATAATTTGTCATTAATGGATGTCCAATGATATTTATTATATGATGTGATCATATATGCACGTTGGTGCACGTGTGAGCCATCAAAGGTAGAAAAACAGACAAGAATTCTGCAAGAAAGGTCTGTGTTATGCCAGAGATTATTAAATGGGAAGTAAATGTTGTAAATGTGTTTTCATTGGGCATTTTAATATTCTAAAATTCATTCAGGGAAATAATTTTTTAATATGTGTGATGACAAACTGCCAGTGCATATCACAGACTCACAGGAAAATATCCTCTTATATGACATATTATTCTTTTTTTTTTTAATTGTATATCTTTTTATTTGTATGGAGATGGGCACTGGTGGAGGGACGGGTGCTGAAACACTGTATGACCAAAACCCAAACATGAACTTTTTAATTGTAAAAAAAAAAAAAAAAGGAATAATCCAGAAAAAAAAAGAATTGGTAGTAGGTCCTCTTTAAAGGTTTTGTAGAATTCACTGGTGAATCCATCTGGGCCTGGGCTTTTGTGTTTGGGGAGACTTTTGATTACCGATTCTATTTCCTCGATGGAGATAGGTTTGTTGAGGTATTCCAAATCTTCTTGTTGCAGACTTGGGAAGCTATAGGAATTCAGGAATTTGTCCATTTCTTCTAGGTTCTCTTGTTTCGTGGCATACAGGCTCTCATAGTAATCTCTGATGATCTTTTGAATTTCTGTGTTTTCAGTTGTGATGTCTCCGTTTTCATTTCTGATTCTATTTATTTGGGTTCTCTCTTTTCCTTTTCTTACAAGTCTTGCAAGTGGTTTGTCAATCTTGTTTATTTTTTCAAAGAACCAGCTTTTGGTTTCGTTGATCTTCTGGATTGTTTTTTGACATTCCATCTCATTGATTTCTGCTCTAAGTTTTATTATTTCTTTCTTTCTGCTTGGGTTGGGCTCCTTTTTGTTGATCACTCTCTAAGATCTTAAGTTGGGAAGTCAGACTGTTTATGATGGCCTTTTCTTCTTTTCTGATGAATGCCTGAAGAGCTATGAACTTGCCTCTTAACACTGCTTTTGCTGTATCCCACAAGTTCTGGTAATTCGTGTCTTCAGTCTCATTTATTTCAAGGAATCTTTGGATTTCCTCTTTGATTTCTTTTATGACTTGCTGGTTGTTCAGCAGTGAGCTGTTTAGTTTCCAGGTACTTGGTATTGGTCTCCGTTTTTGTGTACAATTAACTTCTATTTTCAGTGCCTCATGGTCTGAAAAAATAGTTGGCACAATTTCTATCTTCTTGATTTTATGGAGGTATGATTTATGGCTCAGCATGTGATCTATTTTTGGAGTATGTTCCATGTGCACTGGAGAAGAAAGTGTATTCAGCTTTTTGGGGATGAAATGTCCTGTATATGTCTACCAGCCCTCTTTCTTCCATCTCCCTCTTTTAGGGCCAGTATTTCCTTGGTAAGTTTCAATCTTGTTGATCTATCCAGGGTTGATAGAGCAGTGTTGAAGTCTCCAACTACAATTGTGTTGCTGTCAATGTCTTCTTTGAAGTCTATTAGTAGTTGTTTTAGGTATTTTGCTGGCCCCTCATTGGGTGCATATATGTTTAATAGCGTGATTTCTTCCTGATATATGCATCCCTTGACTATTAACAAGTGACCTTCACTGTCCCTTCTGACCTTCTTCAGCCTGAAGTCTATGTTGTCAGATACCAGTATGGCTACCCCAGCCTTTTTGGATGGGTTGTTTGAGTGAAGGATTGTTTTCCAGCCTTTTATTTTGAGCCTGTCTTTGCTCCGATTGTTCAGGTGTGTTTCTTGAAGGCAGCAGAATGTCGGATTCAATTTTGTGATCCATTTTGCCACTCTGTGTCTCTTAACTGGTGCATTTAGACCGTTGACATTGAGAGATATTATTGTCATGGGATTTTGTGCCATCTTTCTGTGTAGGTTGGTTGTTCTTTTGGGTTATGTCTCGTCTTATAGTAGATCATTCAGTCCTTCTTTTAAGGTTGGTTTTGATTTTACAAAGTTCCTAAGCTGTTGTTTATCCAAGAAGTTGTATATCTGTCCTTCAAATCTGAGTGAGAGTTTAGCTGGATAAAGAATTCTTGCTGAGGCGTTCATTTCATTAAGTTTTTTTACTATATCCCACCACTGCCTTCGGGCTTGGAGGGTGTCTTCTGAGAAGTCTGCTGAAAGTCGAATGGATGCTCCTTTGTACACAATTTCCTTCTTTGATCTTGCTGCCTGAAGAATTATGTCTCTGTCTATGGTATCCATTACTTTGACTAGGATGTGTCTTGGGGTCTTTCTATTGGGGTCTCTTCTTGCTGGTATGCGTCGGGCTTCTTGGATCTGGATGCCTTCATCCTTTAACTCGGGGAACTTTTCAGCCAGGATGTTTTTAACTGTTTTAATTTCCTTGGGGTTACTTTCCTGTCCCTCTGGGACTCCGATGATTCTTATGTTGTTCCGCCTGGCTTCATCCCATTGTTCTCTGTTCCGTTGCTGATCCATTTTCCGATCTTTTTCCATCTTATGTAGTTCTCTGAGTGCTTTCTGCAGCTCATCTTCAGTCTCACTGATTCTCTCTTCCGCTGCTGTCATCCTATTGTTGAGAGCCCCGATTGTGTTTTTCATTTCATCTACTGAGTTTTTAAGTGACAATATTTCTCTTTGCATGGTTCTCATTTCTGCTCTCATTTCCTCCCGTAGTTTATTGACTGCCCTTTCAACAGCTCCGTTTATGTTCTCCTGTATTTTATTGGACATCTGCTCAATTTTTTCGTTGAGCTCCTTAAACATCCTACCAATTTCCTCTCTAATTTCATTGTCAGAGTGATCATGCATATCTGTATTCTTTTTGATTCTTCACGGTCAATTCCTTCATCTGTTCTTCGAGCTGGGGATCTGCGTTGTTTTCCCATGGTGTTGCGGTGTTCAGGGATAAATTCCTCTAGTGTACTGTTTCTTTTTTTCTTGAGGGTATTACCTACCCTTGGTGTTGAATTTCCTAGTTTTAGTAATAATAAGCGGCCGCGTAAGCGCCGCCCGCCACCAGCCGCACCCCAGAGACTCTACCTAGGATGCAGGCAGGCCGGGGTGAGAGTTCAAAATGACGGTTTACTTCTGGTTCCGCTCGGACTTCTGGGGGTTGTAGTTCCACCTTCTGCCGAGACCTGGAGCTCTACCACAGCCCCAGGCGCCCGCCCGGCCAGCCCGCACCCCAGAGACTCTACCTAGGATGCAGGCAGGCGGGGTGAGAGTTCAAAATGACGGTTTACTTCTGGTTCCGCTCGGACTTCTGGGGGTTGTAGTTCCACCTTCTGCCGAGACCTGGAGCTCTACCACAGCCCCAGGCGCCCGCCCGGCCAGCCGCGCACCCCAGAGACTCTACCTAGGATGCAGGCAGGCCGGGGTGAGAGTTCAAAATGACGGTTTACTTCTGGTTCCGCTCGGACTTCTGGGGGTTGTAGTTCCACCTTCTGCCGAGACCTGGAGCTCTACCACAGCCCCAGGCGCCCGCCCGGCCAGCCAGCGCACCCCAGAGACTCTACCTAGGATGCAGGCAGGCCGGGGTGAGAGTTCAAAATGACGGTTTACTTCTGGTTCCGCTCGGACTTCTGGGGGTTGTAGTTCCACCTTCTGCCGAGACCTGGAGCTCTACCACAGCCCCAGGCGCCCGCCCGCCAGCCGCGCACCCCAGAGACTCTACCTAGGATGCAGGCAGGCCGGGGTGAGAGTTCAAAATGACGGTTTACTTCTGGTTCCGCTCGGACTTCTGGGGGTTGTAGTTCCACCTTCTGCCGAGACCTGGAGCTCTACCACAGCCCCAGGCGCCCGCCCGCCAGCCGCGCACCCCAGAGACTCTACCTAGGATGCAGGCAGGCCGGGGTGAGAGTTCAAAATGACGGTTTACTTCTGGTTCCGCTTCGGACTTCTGGGGGTTGTAGTTCCACCTTCTGCCGAGACCTGGAGCTCTACCACAGCCCCAGGCGCCCGCCCGGCCAGCCGCACCCCAGAGACTCTACCTAGTATGCAGGCAGGCCGGGGTGAGAGTTCAAAATGACATATTATTCTTATAAACTATTAATTAACTCTATGCACACTATAGTTTCAAAAGCTGGGAAAATAACTGTAGGATTTATTCACACAGCTAGAGGGATCAGTAAATTGAGTCTCATGAAAACAAAACCAAATTTAAGACTGTGGCTTAGTTCCATTGCTATTGTTTAAGGATGTTATATTTAAATATATTATCATTTAGTAAGTTATATTTTCCCTTTTTGTTATTCTAAAAAATTGTGATGTTACTAGTGGGTTAGTGATCGGTTAGCAAAATCATGAAAGAAAATGAAGTTTCCATTAGAACTATAATTTCAATGTCTATAAGGAAACTATAAAACTTGAACTTTTAACTGTTACTAAATGATTTTCATTATCTTCTATACAAAAGATTCTAAAATTAAATAGAGAAATTTATCTCAAAATTAAGGCACACCTATAATCAGCAATAGTGTGCAAGTATAATTTATCTTTCAATAAAAATATTGCTGTGAACATTCATTCCATGCAACTTTTTAAAAAATAGTTGAAAACAGAAAATACCATATTATTTAGACTTACTTAAAAAAAGTTCTATATTGGATAGCAAAAATTTTCTTTTCTTCAAGTAAGCAAATGTGCCCAGCGTATATTAAATTCAAGTTGGTATTTATAACCTCATTTATAACAGTAACTGTTTAGCACAATTTTTTGCTTCTTTACTGAAATTTATTATTTTCTCCAGAGACCTATAATATAAAATTAAATTATTTGAAAATAAATGAGTTTACTGTATTGTTTTTATATTTCATATAGCAATACTCTGTGTAAAGTAATAATCTTTTATTCTTCAGGTATAAATTCATATAAATGCTCATTCTTATCAGAAATAATGCAATAGAAAAGTGTCAAATTGCCATAGTCTTTAAGTTCATCTCCCAGTTTCCTATATGCATACATAATAACATAATGAATAAAACACATATGCACTTATACAAATTCTCATGTACACATACGTGTATTCATGTTGGTTATAAAATTCAAATATGTTATATATATATAAAACAAAAAGCATATATATATATATATATATATATATATATATATACATGCATATAGACATAGATATATCTCCAAGTTGGTAATATATCTACATTTAAGTTGGTTTTAAATAACAACAAAATTTTACATTCATATGTAAAATGTAAGTACATAAGCAAGTTAAGCATAGCAATTATTTTAAAAATATATTTCAATAGAGTACTAAGGCCAATACACTGTTAGTGAGCAAATTCAGGAGCTCAAAATGCTGAGTAAGAACCCAGATTCATATATTTTTATTATAGTGATCTAAAATAGCTATATTAAAATAAATGTATATCCTGGTCTTGTTCTATGTTTTTAAGAAATGATAATGAGCTTAGGGACATATGAATTAGACACCAGTCTTCTTACAGAAATCATGTTCTTTGAGAGGGGAAAAATGCAATCAAATTCTACTGTGCTAAATTAAAAAAAAAGTAAAGAAATTAAAATTGTGTCATCTTATTTAGGATGGAAGTAAAAGGTCGTAATATCTTTTTAAAAATCAACAGAGACACCATATTTGATTATGAGCATAGCAAAATTAAAATTAATAAAAAAAGCACTAGAAAATGAAGTTATACTCTCAGATTAACAAAGCAAACCAGGTGCCGGAGCGATAGCCCAGCAGGTAGGGCGTTTGCCTTGCATGCAGCCGGCCCATGCCAGCCTGGGTTCGATCCCGGCATCCCATATGGTCCCCCGAGCACCGCCAGGAGTAATTCCTGAGTGCAGAGCCAGGAGAAACCCCTGAGCATTGCAGGGTGTGACCCAAAAAATTAAAAAAAAATTTAAAAAACCAAAGTAAACCAGGAGAAAAGATAACTGGAGAGGTGCATTGGCGCCCCAGGCAATGCACGGAAACACATAGTCCCCGGGTAAAGGGTTGGAACTTTCGCCAACCAGGCCGAGGCACACAAAGCCTAGGACCTGAGCCGGAATACTTCTGCCCAGCTTTCCCGGATACTTCTCATCCCCTCTACCAGGTGCATTGGCATCCCGGGCAACCGAGAAAACACTCAGGAACCACCCACTTACATCCCAAAATTCAAAACCACGTGGACACTAGCACGTCCGTGCAAATTACTTAATATTTATCTTGTCTGAATACCAGTGAGCATCTGTCGAACATTCCTTTCCATCCATCCAAACTGCAAACAACCAAGACACCTCTAACTGTACAGTCTAGCCACCCAGAACACATATTCTCAACCTACAATGGTCATTATGATAAAGCAATGCATAATTCCATCAAGCTCAGTGTGTGAAGTCACTAACACAGATCACTTGATCACTTGATCACTTAAATCCCGTTATTCATGGATTTGCTCAGCGGGCGCCAGTAACATTTCCGTTGGACCCTATCACTTGCCAATGTAGCCCAATGGCATCTGGTTGATTCAGGAACTAACCCAGATAAGCCAAGCAATAACAATGAACTATATAACCTCTCTGATAAGGAATTTCAGAAGGAAGTGTTAAGGATGCATAAGGAACTCAAAGAAGCAATGGAATACAAATTCAATAAAATACAAGAGGACATGAGAGCAGAAATGAGTAAACTGCAGACCAAAATACAAGCAGAAATGACAGATATTAAAAATGAGGTAAGTAAAATGAAAAAACACTGGAAAGTCTCCAAAGCAGAGAAACAACTGCTGATGAAAGAATTAGTGATCTGAAGATGAGGTCCAAAAAATTCTCTAGACAACAGCAGAAGATGGAAAAGAAGACTCACAATCAATGAACAGACTACCAGAGAAACTCGGGAACAACATATGGATCATTGGGGTGCCAGGAGGGCAAGAAGAAAACCCTGATGAAGAAGAAACTGTCAAAGACATCATTGCTGAGAAATTCCCCTAACTGAAGAATGAATGCTCCCAGATTCAGCAGGCCCTTAGGATACTAGCTAAAAGAAACCACAATAAGAATACTCCAAGACACATACTAATTAAAATGACAAAAACAATAGATAGAGATAGAATACTGAAAATAGCAAGATAAAAGAAGTAAATCACATACAAAGAAGCATCCTTAAAATTTACAGCAGTTCGAGATGAAACACTCCAGCCCGAAAACAATAGAGGGATATTGGGGAAAAGGCTCAGTGAACTACAGGCGTTACCAAGAATTCTTTATTCGGCTAGACTTATATTCAGATGTGAAGGAAAGATATACAACTTCAGGGATAAACAACAACTCAAGAACTTCATAGAGTCAATCCAAATTTAAAAGAAGGATTGAAGGGTCTACTGCAAAAATAAGACAGAATCCAAAAACACGACATTTAAACAGAAACATGGCACACAATCCGATGACAATAATCTCTCTCAATGTCAATGGTTTAAATGCACTGATTAAGAGACACAGAGTGGCAAAATGGATTAAAAAACTGAATCCAACATTCTGCTGCCTACAAGAAACACATCTGAATAATCAGAGCAAACACAGACTCAAAGCCAAAGACTGGAAGACCATCCTCCATGTAAGCAATTCCTCTAAAAAGGCCGGTGAGACCATACTAGTGTCTGACAATATAGACCTAAGGCTGAAAAGGCTAGAAGTGATAATTAAGGCCATTTTCTAATAATTAAGAGGTATGTACATGAGGAAGAAATCACACTGCTAAACATATATGCACCCAACGAATAGCAGCAGCAAAATACTTAAAACATCTTTTAATAGAACCCAAAGAAGAAATTTACAGTAGAACAATAATAGTTGGAGACTTCAACACTGCTTTATCAACTATGGATAGTTCGACAAGACTGAAACTAACCAGGGAAATACTATCTCTGAAGGAAGATATGGAAGAAAGAGAGTGATCTTCCAAAAGCCCACAGCTAGTATCATTATCAAAGGGGAAAATCTGAAAGCCTTCCCCTAAATTCAGGGACAGGAAAAGGTTGCCCCCTCTCACCTCTTTTTATTCAATATAGTACTGTTAGTAATTGCCATAGCAATCAGAAAAGAAAAGGACATTAAGGGCATCCAGATAGGCAGGTAAGAAGTCAAGCTATCACTATTCGCAGATGACATGATATTATACCTAGAGAACCCTAAACTCTACCAAAAACTCCTAGAAACAATAGACACTTATAGTAGAGTGGCAGGATACAAAATCAACACCCAACAGTCAGTGACTTTCCTATATACAAATAAAGAAAGAGAGGAAACATATATTAAGAAAACAATCCCATTCAAAATTGTGCCACAGAAAATTAAATACATAGGAATCAGTTTGATGATGAACATAAAGAACCTCTACAAAGAGAACTATAAAATTTTACTTCAAGAAAGAAAAGAAGACACAAGGAAGTGGAAATGCATTCCCTGCTCATAGATTGGGAGAATAAATGTTGTCAAAATGGTAATAGTCCCTAGAGCTTTATACAGATTCAATACCATCCCTATAAGGATACACATGACATTCTTCAAAGAAATTGACCAAACACTTCTGAAATTTGTATGGAATAATAAAACCCCATGGATAGCTAAAGCAATCCTTGGGAAAAAAGAAGATGGGAGGCATCACCTTTCCGAACTTCAAACACTAATACAAAACAGTGGTAATTAACACAGCCTGGTATTGGAATAAAAACAGACCTGTGGACCTATGGAATAGAGTTGAGTATCCTGACAACCAGCCTCAAATACATGAACAATTAATCTTTGATAATAGAGCAAAGGAAAGCCTCTTCAACAAGTGGTGCTGGGAAAACTGGGCAGCTTCATGTAAAAAACGAATTTGGAACTTTGTCTAATATCATGCACAAAAATCATATAAAAATGGATGAAAGACTCAATATCAGATCTGAATCCATAAAGTACATCAAAGAAAATATAGGAAAAAGCCTCCACAACATTGAATCTAAAGACATCTTCATAGAAGAAACACCACTAAGAAAACAACTAGAAGAAAAGATAAGCATATGGGACTACATAAAGCTAAAATCCTTCTGCACCTCAAAAGAAGCAATGACCAAGAAACAAAGACAGTCCACAGAATGGGAAAGAGTATTCACCCAATGCCCATCTGATAAGGGATTAATAACCAGATTATATCAGGCACTGGTAGAACTTTACAAGAAGAAATCAGCCAACCCCATCAAAAATGGGAAGAAGAAATGAACAGAAACTTCAACAAGGAAGAAATTCAAATGGCCAAAAGACATATGAAAAAATGCTCAGCATCACTAGTCATAAGAGAGATGCAAATCAAAACAACAATTAGATATCATCTCACACCACCAGACTGGCACATATCCAAAAGAGCAAGAACAACAAGTGCTGGTGCGGATGCAGGAAAAAGGGGACTCCCATCCATTGTTGGTGGGAATGTCAACTTGTACAGCCTTTTGGAAAACTATATGGACATTCCTCCAAAGACTAGAATTGCACTCCCATTTGTCCCATCCATGCCACTTCTGAGAATATACCCTGGGAAGCCAAAAACACAGAGAAAACACCATCCTTACTTTTATGTTCATAGCAGTATTACTCACAATAGCCAGAATCTGGAAACAACCAGAGTGCCTGAGAATTGATGACTGGATAAAGAAACTTTGGTACATCTACACAATGGAATACTATGAAGCTGTTAGGAAAAAAATGAAGTTATGAAATTTGCCTATAAATAGATGGACACTGAGAGGATCATGTTGAGTGAAATTAGCTAGAAGGAGAGAGACATATATAGAATGACTACATTTATTTATGCGGCATAAATATATATACATACTTACTATATATGTATAAATATACATATTATTATACCAACTACCAACATCCAAGGTCAGGTGAAATGTGCAGGTGTGGATACAGTGCCTGGCTGTGTTGGCAAGTGGCAGACAGGAGACAGGCTCATATACATCCAGGGTTCTGCCCCAGGAGTCCTGGATGATTGATGGTCTGACCTAGAAAAAGTCTGGGCCCTCTGGGATGATCCCAGAGCCATAGTAGAACCTGGCAAGCTACCTGTGGTGTATTTGATATGCCAAAAACAGTAACAATAATTGGCCTCATTCTCAATAAATGGAGATATTACTGGTGTCCAGTCAAGGAAATTGATGAACAACAGGAGGACAAGTGACAAGTGACACATGAAAAGAAAGAACTGAAGTAGTATATTCCTATATTAAAATAGGAATTAAGAGCTGGAGGAGAAAAATACATGGGCTAAGAGTTTGCCTGACATTTCACCAACTTATGCTTGATCCCTGTCACCCCTTATGGTTCCCTGAAGCCCTTAGTACAGTGTCAGAAGGAAGCCTTAAGCAAAGCCTTAAGTATCAAATATGAATAAAAAAGAAACAAATAAAATGAGCAATCAAAAAAACATTATGTTAATATGTTATGACCCAAAGTAACAATATAGAAAATGTTGAAAAGTCTAAGCAAACATTCTAGGACTGATTATTTCATAGAATCATTTAAAAAAATACTATTGACAAACACTCTATGAAAAGGAATAATGAAGGGGACCAAGCCATAATACAACAGGTGAGCATTAGCCTTTCGTGTAGCTGTACCGAGTTAAATCTCCAGCATCCTATATGGTCCCCCAAACATTTCCAGGAGAAATTCCTGAGCACAGAACCAGGAGTAACTCCTTAGCACTTCCAAGAGTGACCCAAAAAAAATAAAATGGTATGATTAAAATGACAAATTCTGACTATTAATGATAGGGTATTTTTTGGTAATAAGTCTGTAAATTACCTAGACAATATGTTTGATTTCAATCAGAATACATGTGACTAGAAATAAAAATTAATAGCCACAGAATGTAAACTCATTAAATGATTAATTATAAATTCAACTATATTATCACAAGATCACTTGATCACTTGAATCCCGTTATTCATTGATTTGCTTGAGCAGGTGACAGTAACATTTCCATTTGACCCTATCACGTGCCAGTGTAGCCCAATGGCATCTGGTTGCTTCAGGAATACGAAGAAGTCCAACCATCTTGTAGGTGGGCAGCCACATGATCTTTTAACATCCTGTGGGATCCAGTCAATAACGGCTCTAGTTCAGCATTCATCTCCAAATTGCATTACATGTTCAGCCTATCTGATTTTCAATGTGTTGGCAAATGAGACAGCATCCCTGACTCTGGAACAGCGATGGAGGTCTGAACTCCAGATTTCCTTTTCTCATTTGAGTGAGGCATGATATTCCAAGCATAGCTCTTTTGATTCCTCTCTGGGAGGCCCGAAGAGCATTTTCATGCTCCTTTTGTAGGGCCCAGGCCTCTGAGGTGTACGTTAATGCAGGGAGAACAGTGGAGTTGAAGAGATGTGTGTACTGGAAGATGCAGCAAAAGCCGAGAAAAGCATTCGCAGTGCCGCCTGTCCATCACCAACCATAAGACCAAGATGAGTGCCCTCCGACATCCTGATGGATCGATCACATCTACCAGAAAGGCAGTGGAGAAGATAATCCATCTCTTTGATTCAGATCTCTTTGATGGCCACGTCCACCTCTTCACATACCAAATTCTGCAGGATGGATATGCAGTGCCACCCTCGAGAACATCATGACACAATTAGAATGGGAAGGAATGGGAGTGAAGATAGATGGTCGGCAACTACACCACCTCTGCTTCACCAATGACATTGTTCTAATAACACCAAACGTCAGCCAAACGGCACAAATGCTGGCTGACTTCGACCAAGAATGTGGAAGATAGGTCCACAGCTGAATCTGAGCAAAACTATGTTCATGAAAAATGAACTAATTCCAGAGGCCCCATTCACTCTCAATAAAACAAACATCTCTGAATGCAGCAGTTATGTGTACCGAGGTCAAGACGGCAGCATGATGAATGACCTAACCCTGAACTGCGCAGGAGGAAGAGAGCAGCATGGAATGCCTTCAAAAGCATCAAAGAAATAGCTAAAAGGACAAAGAACCTCCGGCTCCTGGCACATCTCATCCCTTCAACTATATTATAATAATATGATCATACATTATATTATATATAATTATATAATATATAGTAAATTATTAAATATAAATAATTGATTATTATTAATTATAAATTAAACTATATTATATAATTTTATTAGAATAGACTAGTGATTTTTTTTTTTGCTTTTTTGGGGTCACACCTGGTGACACTCAGGGGTTAATCCTGGCTCTACACTCAGGATTTACTACTGGCAGTGCTCGGGGACCATATGGGATGCCCTGGATTGAACCGGGTCAGCGCAGGCCGTGCTCATGCAAGGCAAATGCCCTACCTGCTGGGCTATCTCTCCATCCCTGACTAGTGATTTTTTATGTAAAATAAAAATTAATATAAAATGGAAAATAATTTTGAAATATATTTAGAAAATCAAAATTATAAATATGTAGATTTTATTCATTATATCTAAGAATATGTTCTGACTTTCATACCACTAAATAAAAAGATGATCGAAATATCAGTCATTACCTGAAACGAAAAAAAAAGAATTTATCGGAGTTTATAAAGTGGAAAATCTGCTGTTCAGGGACAGTCTCCGCAAGAAGATAAATTCACACATCATTTTGATAGCACTGAATTCAGAGATTGGTAAACTTCAAAGTTGTAAGTGGTTTGACATAGGTATAGAGAAGTGGCAGCAGAAATAAGATTGTCATTGATTAAGTGTCATATGGTGGTGTTTTCTGGAGTGACTCTGTCTCTTAAGAAGTGAGGGGTTGACATTAATGGGTTGCTTGCAAAATTTCATTCACTCAAGTGCATTTAGCAATTGAACAAGTTTAAATTTGGTCCTGGTGAGTATTTGCTTTTCTATCCACAGATCAATGAGTCTTAATATATTTCTGAACACTTGTTGTACCCTTAAGACAACAAAATATTCGATAACAGCAATATAAATTGTTGAAAAGGTAGATTATAATGATATTATGGAATAGATAAGACAAGTGTGGAGTCTTGAACCCACATCACCCAGGCACACCAATATAGTAAATATCTATGACTTCCTGAGCCCAATTGCCAAACACAGATATTTCATCTGCTAATTTAATTGAGCTGTAGCATTAATGGTGAATAATAGCAGATATTTCTCCTCTTCTATGTAGAATTGAAGACTTTCCTATTTCCTACAATTCGTGAGTTGTGTGTAACTTTTACCTTACCAGTCAATGAAAGTCACATTTTTTTCTTAAAGAATAGGTATATTGACAATAATTTCACAAATATTCTAAAGAAAATTTCAAAATGTCTAAACTTCAAAGTGTTAAAATCTGCTTATTGGCAAAATACCCCTCAATAAATGTCACTACAAATGTCACTATTAAAATTTGCTTCCTTTTAACATTTTTGCATATTTTAAAAATTTACAATTCAGTTATGGTAGAAGAAATAGAATCAGCATCTTAATCTGGGGACCTGGACAAAGAAAGTAGTTGTCCCAGTCAGCACTGTATGGAGAGGATGAGGAAGAGCATGAAGAAGAAGAAGAGTCTTCTATGACATCAAGAGAAATGATCTCAGAGAGAAAAAAAAATCAAGATAAAAGATTCTGACGATATGTGAACTGTGAATGAAGGAAGCAACTTCTGAGGCAACTAAGCAAATGGAGCAATCTGATCTGAGTCAACTTGAGAAAGATTTACCAGAACTTTAAAAGTCACCAGAACCTGAGAAAATTCTAAAGGTAGTGAAAATTCTAAAGACCCTGTAAGTGGTGGTTCTGATTGCTATGAATCAGGATTAGTAGGATCTAATTCCAGTAAACTGGTAAGATTTTCTGAGACATCTATGGAAAATGATGACAAAACCATAGAAGCCACAGATGAACCAATGGGACAATTAGAAATATTTAGGTACAATATTTTACAAAAAGCTTTGGTTTTACACCATAATTATAAACTGTAGACCACATGCTTTTTGTTTGGTGTTTTTCTCTATAGGGAAGTTTATTAATGATGATAAGGTGAATTATTTTGTAGGATAATACATGATATTAAACCTGCACAATGTCTTTTTTAATTGATAGTTTTTCTCTTTTAATTATATAATTTCATTTCACAAAGCTTACAGGGACTTTAGAATACCTTTTAGTGCTGTTTCCATGTGATTCTCACATTTTTAGCTCTATTCGGAAATATAGAGAAAAGCCAAGGCAAGAAAATAATCCATCCTATGGCATAAGAGAAGTTGTAAAAGGAAAGGATATGGATCAGCATTATTGGTCTAAGAAAGTTTCAGATATGAAAATACTCAGACACCAGCTCCAGCTTGTGATACTTCTTGTATGAACCACAACATTTAATAACAATACAAGTCGTATAATTTGAATGTGATCACTTAATTGAGAGTTGACGTAAAATAGTTCTTATCCTGGGACTGGAGCAATAGCACAGTGGGTAGGGTGTTTGCCTAGCTCACTGATAATCTAGAGTCCATCCCCAGCATCCTGTGTAGTCTCCTGAGCATTACCAGGAATGATTCCTGAGTGCAGAGCCAGGGAGTAACCTCTGAGCAGCACAGAACATGGCCCACAAACAAACAACTTGATCACTTGATCACTTGAATCCCGTTATTCATTGACTTTCTCAAGTGGGCACCAGTAACATTTCCATTGGACTCTATCACGTGCCAATGTAGCCCAATGGCAAATATGAAGAGCCTCAAACCATTCCTACAAGGTCTTGACGAAGAAGTCTGACCATCTTGTAGGTGGGCGGCCACGTGATCTTTTGACATCCGTGGGATCCAGACCGTAACAGCTATAGTCCAGCGGTAGTCTCCAAATCACATTACATGTCCATCTGATTTCTGATGCATTGGCAAACGAGACAGCGTCCCTAATTCTGGAATAGCAATGGAGGTCAGAACTCCGGATTCCTTCTCTCACTTGAGTGAGGCGTGATATTCCAAGCATAGCTCTTTTGATTCCTCTCTGGGAGACCCGAATAGGATTCTCATCCTGCTTTCATAGTGCCCAGCTTTCTCAGACATATGTTAATGCAGGGAGAACAGTGGAGCCAAATAGATGTGCCTGGAGCAGGAGGTTCTTTGTTTTTTGGCTATTTCTTCGATGTTTTTAAAGGCAGTTCATGCTGCTCTCTTCCTCCTGTGCAGCTCAGGTTTTAGGTTGTTCATCATGTTGACTTCTCGACCTAGGTACACATAACTGCTGCATTCAGAGATGTCTGTTCCATTGAGAGTAAATGGGGCTTCTGGAACTAGTTCATTTTTCATAAACTACTCTTCTTTAGATTCAGCCGTAGACCTTCAGGTATTTGGGTCTGACTTTGTCTGGGCCTAGTGCTGTTCCCTTCTTTACCAACAAAAAATTGCATGTCGGATTTGAGAAGGGAGAACGTTGGGAATGACATATCCTTTCTGTGGAATTTGTTATGTGGGCAGGTGGACATGGCTATCAAAGAGATCTGAGTAGAAGTCATGGATAATCTTCTCCATTGCCTTTCTGGAAGATGTGGCAGATCTATCAGGGCATCAGAGGGCAGTCATCTTGATCTTATAGTTGGCGAAGGATAGGCGGACTGTGCGAATGCTTTTCCCAGCTTCTGCTGCATCTTCCAGTATTTCACCTCTTCTGTCTTTGAGGTCTTCCTTTATCACTTCTCTGCACTGCTTTGCAAGCTTGGACATTAGCATTTGGTCATCTGAGTCTCAAGCTTTGCGGCGTTGGCGAATGAGTTGAGAGTTTCTGAAGACAGGCATCCTTTTGTGTCTTTCTCTCTCTCGGCATTCTTCGCACAATCATGGAGGTGCTGAACCAGTCGGTAGTATTCTTCATCGATGTCGCCAATGGTGGTATCTTTCCATGTTGCTGCAATGGTGCCAAAAAGTTCCCAGTTGGCGGTCATTCTGGAAGTTCTCTTCTTAAACTTTGTAGCCTTTTTTCCCCATTGCATGAAGTAGAATTTTGCATGAAGGAGACGGTGGTCCGATCCTGTTTGGAATTTGGGGATGACAGCAACATCGGTCAGACAAAACCGTCCATTGAAGATGTGGTCAATTTCATTGTGGAACTGTATACCAGGAGATTCCCATGTCCCATGTTTTGCTTCAGTCTTCTGGAACTGTGAGTTCCCATGAATGGTCTTGGTGGACATAATGAACTCAGATAGTCTCTCACCCTGTTCATTCCATTCTAGGCCATGGGTCCAGATGTGGAGTTCTTCAGCCCGATCTTCTTGGTCCTATCTTGGTGTTGAAATCACCGACTATTTAATTTCTTGTGGATGGTGTGATCTTTTTTATAGAACTCTTCCAGTTATGTCGGGGCGCTCCGCCGGGGTCCCCGACAGTGCCGGGAAGCGAGTTCCCTTCTACCTCCGAAGCCAGCGAGGACTGGATGAACACTCAGGGATCCGATGAGGTTTTAAAAGACTTTACTTATCACAGGTTCAGGCATACAAATCAGCAAAAGGAAAAACCCGATGCTTAGGATTCCAGGCTAGAACCCCAGCCACGTGTAGGCCAAGATGGCGACCACCACGTGTATAACTTCCAAGGGAAAAAAACGCTTACAAGGCGAGATTCCACCGGGAAGAAGAAACCCGGGAGAGCGGGAGCCTGCAAGTTTATACCCCCAGCAACTCAGACCTTCCTCCCATTGTTATGGAAAGCAGGGGAGGGTCCAATGCCCTTAGGTAGTCCCTCACTGCATCTCACCTAGGGCCTTTACTGTGCTAATGTTTTGAGCCGGAATGCCTTTGAAATGTAGAGAAGGGGGTTTCTGAGATGGCATGTCACTGTACCAAAGATCAACACCAATGCCAGTTAAATATTTCTCCAAGCCTTCACAAGTCTCCTCTACTTCATTGTAGTTTTATATTTTATCAGGGAGCCATGCTTGTTTGTTTGGAAGCAAACAGCATTTCTCTCTGGTCTAATTACTTAGGTGTCCTTACGTGGCCAGGCTAATATGCTGGTAAGATCTAGCTAGTCCCACGATGATTGTGATAGAATGGGAGAATATTTATACCAGCTAGTACAGCATACATGGTCAGATAAACTGCCACATTTAGACTACCCCCTTATCTACGGAGTGATTTTCGGGAGGCAATCCAGAGCAGATGCAGCGGCCCTTAGGAGTCCTGCAACACAGTTCCATGTAGAATTTCTCAATTTCATCCTCCTTATATGTGGATGTTGTTGCGTTGACAATGAAGATAGAAATTGCTGGCAGTGGGCCACATCTCTTCAAGTATAATTGTCCTATCCGGTTTCTTAGGCATTCAAATGAATCAATGTTGACGACCATGTTCGTGTTGACAAGGACACCAATGCCACCGATGCCTCTTTCGTCACATATTCCAAGAAACAGTTCTTCTCCAGTGTCCAATACAGCATGATGTGACTGATGTCGCCTCATCTCAGTCAGACCAATGATGTTGTACTTGATCTTTTGCTCTTGCACCATCAGATCCTCAATATATACTTATGATGCCAGTGTACGTGCATTGAAAGTACAGACAGTCATTTTAGTCCTTCGTTTTGGCAGCTTAGGTTGGTGCGTGCAATTTTATCAGGCACTGCTTGTTCTCCTTTCTTACTGGTGCCGTATTAAGGGCTTTTTTGGGGTCAGGAAAATAAACATTTTTGTACTGGCTTTGGGATATCAAACACACATCGGACAGCTTGCCAGGCTCTGTAGTGCGGGTGCTATACTCTCATTACCTCTCATTACTCTCATACTCTCATTACCTCTCATTACTCTCATACTCTCATTATCTCTCATTACTCTCAATCTCTCATACTCTCATTACCTCTCATTACTCTCATTACAAACAAACAAATCAACAGAAATAGTTTGCACCCTTTAAAATCTTAAGAAGAGAGATTTTGTGGAGGTTTTTTCTTGAGGGTAGCTTACAGGAATAAGGTTTGCTCAATATCCAAGGGTATAAACAAGAAATAGACCAGCTCAAGTTAGTTTTACATAGTAAGCAAAATTATGCTTTATTCATAAGACTAAACTGGTTTGGTCTTTGTAGGAATTTGTCAGGAATTTTTTTCTATTTGTATTTCATGTTAACAATATTAATTTTATGTTTGTACATTTTAAGACCATTGCACAGTGGTTTTATTTTTTGTAGCAAATGAAATTAGCTAAATTATGTGATCCCTACCTAGGAAAACTATATATAAAATATATATGCAAAACTATATATAAAATATGGTGAACTACATTTTTTGTATTGTTTTGTTCCTTGCATTGGGTCACATCCTGCGATGCTCAGGGTTATCTGGTTATTCCTGACCCTGCATTCAGGAATTACTCCTGGCTTTTTTGCGAAACAATATTGGATGCCAGGGATCTAACCTGGGTCAGTCACATGCAAAGCATATGTCTTCCCTGCTGTAGTGTAGCTCCAGCCCCAAGCTGGTGAACCATGACAGAATTATAGATATACTTTTGGGAATAATTTCACTTGCTATAAAAAAGTAAAACCACTGTGAAATAGTCTTAAAATATACAAACATAAAATTAATATTGTTAACATGAAATACAAATAGAAAAACAAGCCTTGCAAAGAGCAAACCTGTTTTGTAATTTTGCTTACTATGCAAAACTAACTTGAGCTGGTCCATTTCTTGTTTATTCCCTTGGAAATTGAACAAACCTTAATGTTTCCCAAGTTTGATATGAGCCAACCACTAACCCATAAACTGCTTCTAATACTAAAAATAATTACTGTAAAGACTCATTGACTTTACTTCAGCATTAGACTTTTTTTCACGGTATGAATTTAAATCTTTAAATGAAGAAAAATGTTATGAAAGTACTTTAGAATGCAGATGTCCATTACTATAATGGGTGATAGTTCTGGAGCAAAACTGGAAACAAAATATTATCTATAATCTGTTAATATTTTTATTTTCAAATACTCTTTATGGTGTCAATATAGGAAGTTTAAATTTATGGCAGAGGAAAATAATATTTGCATAATGGCTGCTAATAATCAGTGGGTTCTCAAGGATTATGCATTGTTTATTATTATATGCAACAAAATAATGCATATTAAAACATCAGATACAGAGCTAGAAGAGTTAGAAGTTCTGCTATGTGAAGAATTTGAAATAGGGCACCCAAATAATACAGGGGTGCTTTCCTTGCATTTGGTTCAGCCAGATTCAACACCATGCATTGCCAGGAGTATCCCCAGAGCAGAGAGACAGGAGTTAGCACCACAAAGCATAGTTCCAAAGCAAACAGACAAAATATATACAATCCTAACTAGAAGTAAATATATGCTTTACGGTTTTCACTAAACTTGAGCACAAGTGTATTCATTGATTACACTATATAAGATGCACTTTTGCTGCTTTCATATATAAAGTCAGTTATGGTCTGATGTTTGGCACAGATGCCTATGTCTCAGTGAGATGGTAAAAGCAGGAAAGTTGCTCAACAGCCATATAATTACACACAAATTACTGAAAAAGTAAAGTTGCTACAGAACATACAAGGGGAAAGAAAAATCTGAATGATATTTATAGTGTATTTGCAACAAAAAAGTCAGCCATCAGTCTGACTTTTCACCATAAAAAATAAAGAGAGGCAGTGATAAAGGTCAAGAGAAGACAGACAAAACCATAAACAGTAACGTTACTCTACAGTTCAGATATCACGCTAGTACATATACTACACTTTAGACCTATGGTGATGGTACATTTACTATCTCAACTTATCTTTCAATGTCTTTCGATAGCTTTATTAACTTTGCAATATTAAAAAATGCAATGTTTATATTTTATAATAATAGTTTATATATTTTATAAAATATAAAATTTATATTTCATATTTATTTATACAATATAAAATGTTTTAGGGTAAAGAGTTTTCTTTAACATGAAATAGCACCAGTATTGCCTTGTATATAATGACTCAAAAAGTCATATCTAATCACATCTACTTCAAAGGCATTGTTGTTAATGTGTGTTAATTAAATAACAATTTGACTTTCTAAAAACTAATCTTTTGATGAAAATGTGATTAGCAGAGGCTAATGATGAATTCATATATGAAGTGGACCATTACATACCTCATTAAAAATAAATAGTATGAATTTAAATATACTGGTAGGGAAAAGTAATGAACACAAGATATCTTGAATGCTAACTTCTTATATTTCAAATTTAATCTACCTTACAGTTTAATGTAAGTTTTGAAATATTTGTAAAAACATATCCTTCATTTTCTCAAAAGTATATAAATATTTTGAAATAATTTTTCTACACTTTTTTACTTGAGATCAATATTTCCTCTATTTTACATTATCTGATTGCTTAGTGATTCTTAACATTAAGTCAGTTAAAAACTTTTTGAAATTTTTCTAACTCCTAATGCATTTAGCCCACTCAACTGAAGAAATTAAATAGTGATTAAAGAGGTTAAAGAACCAAGGTCAGACAGAGATATATGAGCACAATAAAACCAGTATTTTTAAGCATCCCTGTTGAAAGTTAAGGAAGCAGACAGTGTTACCATGTGATCATTATCAGTGCATATCACCTTTGTCCTTTGGGGACAGCTATAAGAAATTGTCATGGATTGGCTATCCTACATACAAACTAAAAGGCTCCTATTCCTGGAGATGAAATATCTGAAATGGCAAGTCAGAACCTCACTGGGTGACAAATTTCTCTATCTTCACATAGGGTAGAAGGCAAGTTAGTTCTCTAGAGAATTTGTATTAAAAGGACACAAGTCTCATTCATGATGACTCCATCTCAACGACATCATAAAATTCCAAAGGTCATCTTTCTATTACCACTACTTTGGAAATTCTGATTCCAATATAAGGATTTTGTGAGAATGTCTCTTGATGTGTGTGCTCACTCACCACTCGTCTTGTAAAGGGAAGGAAATACATCTAGTATTTTTTATTTTTGAAACCTCAATACAAAGATACATTTTTCTTTATGAAATGAGCAATGACGGACCTTTTCTAATTATCTGTGAAATATTAATCATTTGATCACTTGATCACTTGACATCCCGTTATTCATTTATTTGCTTGAAGTGGGCGCCAGTAATGATTCCATTTGATCGTATCACATGCCAGTGCAGCCCAATATCATCTGGTTGGTTCAGGAACATGATGAAGAGCCTCAAACCGTTTGTTCAGGGTCTTGACGAAGAAGTCTGACCATCTTGTAGGTGGGCGGCCAGGTGATATTTTGATGTCCCGTGGGATCCAGTTGGTAATGGCTGAAGTCCAGCGGTTGTCTCCAAATGGCATTACATGTCCAGTCCATCTGATTTTCGATGCCATGGCAAATAAGACAGTGTCCCCGACTCTTGATTGTCATCAGAGGTTGGAACTCTAGGTTCCTTCTCTCACTTGAGTGAGGCATGATATTCCAAGTATAGGTCTTTCCAGTCCTCTCTGGGAGACCCAAATAGCATTCTCATCCTGCTTTCATAGGGCCCAGGTCTCTGAGGAGTATGTTAATGCAGGGAGAACAGTGGAGTCAAAGAGATGTGCCAGGAGCCAGAGGTTCTTTGTTCTTTTGGCTATTTCTTCGATGTTTTTGAAGGCAGTCCATGCCACTCTCTTTCTCCTGCACAGCTCAGGTTTTTAGGTCATTCATCATGTTGACTTCTCGACCTAGGTACACGTAACTGCTGCATTCAGAGATGTCTGTTCCATTGAGAGTGAATGGGGCCTCTGGAACTAGTTCATTTTTCATAAACATAGTTTTCTTTAGATTCAGCTGTAGACCTATCTTTCCACATTTTCGGTCGAAGTCAGCCAGCATTTGTGCCGCTTACTAGTGTTTGGTGTTATTAGGACGATGTCATCAGCGAAGCGGAGGTGGTGTAGGTGGTGTAGCGAAGCGGAGGTGGTGTAGAGACCCGAATAGTGTTCTCATCCTGTTTTCATAGGTCCCAGGTCTCAGAGGTGTATGTTAATGCAGGGAGAACGGTGGAGCCAAAATGGTGTACTCAGAGCCCGAGGTTCTTTGTCCTTTTAGCTATTTCTTCAATGCTCTTGATGGAGTTCCATGCCATTCTCTGACTCCTGCACAGCTCAGGTTTTAGGTCATTATCGTGTTGAATTCTTGACCTAGGTACACATTACTAATATATTAATAAATATATTGTTATTATTAATCATACAATATTAATGTATTTGTGTAATACCAAATGCAAAATCATATCTTCTATTTTTTCTATCTTAAAACATATAAATAATATACATATGAAAATCTATGTGATCCTTATTGCTTATGACAAAGTTGAATGCATTATTAAATATTTCCAAAGCCTTGTCACTTGTCACCTGTCTTCCCATTGTTCATTGATTTGTTCGAGAGGGTGCCAGTAAAGTCTCCATTAATTGGGAATGAGGTACATTATTTTTTCTGTTTTGGGTTGGTATATTGATTATACCACAGGTATCTTGCCAGGCTCTGCCGTGGTTCTTGGTTCATCCCCAGGGGCCCAATCTTTTCTATGTCAGACCATCAAACATCCAGGGTCCATAGGGCAGAGCCCTGGGTGTAGAAGTTTGTCTGTTTGCCACCTGCTGATGCAGCTGGGCACTGCAGCCACACTGCAATACCTGCAGGGACAAAGCCTTATTGAAGATTAATGTTTTTGTCACTGCTACAATTTAAATTGTTAATTTATTAATTGCTCTGATTCTTACTCTTCTTTATTTTCCTTAGTATGTCCAATCTCTGTTTCACAAAATTTAAATTAAGTCTCACACAAAATACTTATACTCCAGTGTGAAGGTGATATCTTATGAATGGATGAGGCTGACTAAATTTGTCCACATTTTTGTTGACAAATGAGTCAATTCATTTTCCAGTTGTCAAATGCTTAGTGCTGCTTATATGCCTGACAAGTTTCTTGAGGTGTATCAATTGACAAAATGAAAGTCTTTATCCCATACTCTTAATATTTCGCAGGATCATTACAGACAATAAGATAATATATGTAAATGAAAATTTCAGCTTATTAGGTAACTTTACATACTTGAAATGTGATGGTAACTCCAGGAAAGGTACTGCCAGAGATGAGAAGTGCCTTTAAGTTAGTGTTTAAAAAAATCAATTTTTTATTTCTATTGATTATTAGAAAAAGTCAGTGTTATAGATTATATTTTCCAAATAAAACTACAAAGACACTCATATGAAATTTCCTAATTTGCAATCAATATTAACAACAGGATTATACAAGTCAGTGACATTAAAAAACACATCTGTGTTTCATTTGATACGGAGTCTTGACCTGAAAACATGACACTAATATAGTCAGTTTATAGTAGGGTTTATTCTTATTACAATCATTGCATTTGACCCTACTGAAATTTATAACTATTAAGAGCTCAGTCTAAATTTTGTTTTCTTCCTACTATACATCTTAGATCTGGCTCTAAAACAACTTAGGAGTATTTGATAACATATATACCATCTCAGATACATGGAATGGCATTTATGTCCATTTGTTCTAAATTACATTGCAATTTTATTTTTTGAGATTGACATTATAATTTATGAGTCCATTTTTTTTCAAACAAGATTTTAGAATATGACAATCACTCAAATGTTATTTCCATGATTATTAAAATTATTTGATTTGAAGATATTGCTAAGTTTAATTCATTAAATAAGTTATAATATATACACACATATATGTGTGTATGCATATATAATTCTTATTATTACAATATGTAATATATAGCAATACATATTACAATATATATTATTATGTAGTTCTATATATTCACATTTAATATTATATTAAACATATATTTATATATATTTGTTTAAGAACCCAGATCGATAGTTTAAACTGTTTTTATGCTATGTATGCCTTTTAACAAACTAGGCCAGAAAATACTACAGTTGTCAGGGTGCTTGTCTTATATGAAGTGGATGTGAGTTTGATCCATCCCTGGCAGTTCAAATGGCCCACTGAAGAACCGTGAGGGAGTAATCCCTAATCACATAGCCAAGAGTAAATCCTGAGAACTGCAGGGCATGGCTCAAGAACAAACAAAACATTCAGTGAATTTGGCAATTTTACAAATACAACTAGAAATATGGGTGTAGTATGTCAGTTTCAGTCATTTAAGAATCTCTCCAACTTACATAGTTAGGACTTACCCTAACCCTCAACATAGTCCCACATGCTCAATAGCCATCCTATATTAAAAAAATCTAATTAGTAGCTTTCAAGTTCAAATAAATAACAAAATCAACTTTACTTAATTCTTGTACACAAAATTGTAATATTGTGGAAACTATTTAGCCACTTGAATATTGCTAACTGATAGAACAGGGGACAGTGTGTGATTTCTTTATACTCAGCCTACTATACGGTCCCAAAAGCCCCACTAGAAGTGATCCCTGGGTGTAGAATCAGAAGCAAGACCTGAGCACTGCCAGGTGTGTTCGAAAAGAGCAAACAATTAAAAAATGTACAAAGGGGCATGAGACTTTAAATATTGAGTAATTCATCATGCTATTTTTTCATATATATGTGTAAATAAATTTATTTTATCATACTATGTTTCATATATATGTGTAAATAAATTTATGGTTCTAAAATGTGTACACTTTATTTTTATAAGCTCTACAACAAAATTTGATAAAAATACTAATTGAAAGATGTTAATTGGTACTTGATAATATTTTAAAGATCTGAATAAAATGCAAAAGAAAAGCAAACTTTTTTTTTTTAGACATGTGCACTTGAGAAAAAACTTGACCTAATTTTCCCCCTGGCGTGAAATTTTGTGATCATTCTTTTGTTGAATTTACACATTTTTATAGTATTTCAAGTAGTTACTCTAATCATTTATTTTTACCACCACTCTTAGAAAACTGTCCAGCTGTCCATATAATTTTCTCTATAGTGTTATTTATTTCAAAAGAAATGAACCTGGTTTTGTAAGATTCTCAAAAAACAAATGAGTACAATTTATATATAGAAATGCCAATTATCTTTATTTAATGAAGTAAATTTCATCTAATGAAAAGCATTCTAATAATCAGTATGACATCCTTAAGAATGAATTTTTTAAAAATGATTATGATAAAAGAGGAAATATTTCACAAGAAAAGCTTATCAAATTGTAGTTAAAATGGTTGGTATTCAGTGAAAACATTCTATTATCATAAAATAAATTTTCAGTTAAGTTCAGTTAGAAGCTAACTCAAGAAAAGTATATGAGATTTTCTAGAGATAGATATAGGTTATATGGACCCATTCATGGGAGATTTAAAATATTTCTCAAGCCACTTAGCTTCTATTACAAATTTCCCTTTATGTTTCAAGAAGTATAAAGAAAGATGGAAGGACAGTTAGAAGGTTATGTGGTGCTTAGAAGGGTTTTTGCTATTTATCTTACAGAATCTCATTCTGGGCTTTACTCTACTGCATCATTTACATGTGTATATGGATGAAATATTCTTTGAGCTATTTTTTCTTCTTAGAATCTCTTCCTTCTATCCACCAAGTACGAATTTATGGAATTGCTGGTAGTTTTGTGTCTTTACTTATGTAACAGCTTTGCTTTTCTACCACCAGTTTTTAAGGCAGAAACAGTTCTACTGGAAACACACTAAAAAGGAATTCAAGGCTAATTATTGTTAGTAAATATAAATATAAAACATATATAAAGTATATATGTATTGGACTACAAACTTAGCTAGTCTGGGAGCTTTGCTGTTTTACCAACTTACAGCTTAATCTACTTACATGTTCTTAAATCAAAGTTTATTCTAATGAGATCTCTCTTCTATGTAAACACTGCTAGAGGGTGTGGCAGTTACAGAAGTCACCTTGACTCTGAATAACTTCTGACTTATATACATCTACTAAGACTTCTATGTTTTCTAAATCGGGCACAGCTCCTCTTTATACCCACTGCACCTAGCATGGGACAGCTAGACTTTACCAGGAGACTACCACCCTGATTATGTTGAGACTATAGGAAGATTATAGGAAGGATCATACTAGTTTGCTCTCAAGCAGGTTGAGTGTGGCTCTTTCAGTATAAGGAGAACAAGATACTCAGAATCACCCTGGTGCAGATAATTAAAAAAAAGGACCTTTGTGGGTACCATCTAGATTACATGAAGCTCATGAAATTAAGATGTATTACTTTAAACCAGCTTTCTCTCTCTCTCTCTGGTGTTTTACATAAGAGATAATCTCAGTAGAAGGGATTAGTCCTTGGTGTAACCTTTGTTTATACCTGTAATAGGGTGTGGCACCACCCTTCTACAATCTGTTTATGGTTCTTTGTTGACACAACCCTCCCTGTCACAGATAGGATTACTTTGGTGTATTTAAGGGGGACTGACTTGAGGCTCCTTGGCCTTTTTTCCCTTCTTTTGGGTAAGACTCCTCTTGGATGAGATCCTCTCTCTTTGATGGAAGACTTAGGTTCTTTTGTATGGTCTAAGTTCTGACCAGAGCTAGAATTCTTTCATTATATTGGATTGCTGTGGAAGAGCTTTGGTACTATTAAAAGCCTTTCTTGGATCTGCGCCGGACTTGTGAGTTTTCATCCATTTCCCCCACAGCCTCGGAGGTGGAAGAGAACTTCTGTCCTGACACTGTCAGGGACTCCAGCTGCATCCCAGACATATATGTGTATATATATACATATATATGTATATATATAAACTATAAATATAAAATTTAAATTTACCCATGAAGATATTACCTACACCAGGTAAAGTAGTTATTATCAAAAAGGTAACAAAATGCACAGACAAGGATGTAGATAAAATTGAAATCTTTAGACCTTCATTATAGGGATGTAAGTTGGTTCAGTAGCTATGGACAAAAGTCTGGAAATTGTCCCCCAAATGACCTAGAAATATCATGTGACCATAGAGATAGCATTGGTTAAAGAATAACTGACATCAATTTGACATCCTACAAAAAAATATTTATATACTAATATATTTGGGAGTAACTATATGGGATATATTTTTATGTTATCATTTTAATAACAAAAAAAGTATGCCTATTATGCTTTATTCACTATTATTTATTTTATTCACTGTATCACTGTCTTCCCGTTCATCATCGATTTGCTCGAGCGGGCCCCAGTAACACCTCCATTTGTCCTGACTCACGCTAGTAGAGCCCAAGGCATCTGCTTGCTCCAGGAACATAAAGAGCCTCAATCCATTCCGAATGAGGTTTATAATTGTTACTGGTATTTGGCATATAAATCAAATATCAAATACAACACTGGTAGCTTGCCAGGCTCTGCCGTGTAGGTAGCATACTCTTGTAGGCATCTCTAAGTCCAGCATTTATTGATGAACCACACAGCTGCAAGCGGCAGCGCGAAGGGCGCTGATAGGCTGGTCTTCTGGGTGGAGGTCTGATGAGAGAGAAGTCCGGATGTGGAAAATGGAGGCCCTCATGGAGTGGGGGTTGTCTGGCTTGTTGCGAGGCTCTGCTGGGGTGGTGGGCCAGGGCTAGAACCCACCATCCCTCCCGGGCGCCTCGTGAGTGGCTGGTCACAGGGAGAGCCAGTAGCAGCTCTGCCCCATGTCTGCATTTATTTTATTAAACAGTAAAATTTTGTTATACATTGTAGATTTCCACTTGAAATAATAACTTATTCATTGTAAAGCTATCATGTTTGTCTCCAAACTTTTAAAAATAATAAAACAAGTTAAATATCACAATAAGTTTTGTAAAGTCCATGTAAGTGACTGAAAAAAATAAATCCAAAGAGATTGTTGGGTCATTCAGATAAAATAGAAAATGAGTTTATTATTATATTTCTTAACAAGAAGTCTTATAGTTCTTGAAGTGGATAAGAATAAAATAAAATTTAGGGACACCGAGAAGCTGGTGGGGCTCTGACCTTACATGGGGCTGATATGGGACCAATTCCTGACACCACATCTGGCCCCTAGAGTACTTGAGGGGTCATTGCTGAGAACAGACCCAGGAGTACGCTCTGGGCACTGCTGGGTATAGCCCGCAGGCAAAAATTCAATAGAACTCAACATTAATAATCAGCCCCTCAGTGAACCTTTGGAACATTTGTACTCATATATTTTACATTTTGGTGTGAAACAGATGATTAGAACTTTTTAGTTGTGTAACAAGCAACATGAACGAACTTGAAATTTCAGTCCCTCTGTTAGCCAGGCAAGTGAAATCAAGACTCAAAATACTGCCGTGTATTCACTAAAATATATTAAAATATGAAAACAAAACATTTTGCAGAAAAGTAGATCACGTCTATTGTTTACTGCTGGGTATAAGAAATGTTCAGTAGATCTAGGGAAAGATATTGGCATTTTCCTAAGGACTGGGAAGCTCCTTCCATAAATGCAGAGATTGCTCTCTAGCTATAAAGACAAGCCCTAAATTCTCGGGTTTCCCACTCTGGAGAAACCTGTGCACCTCTCTCTCTCTCTCTCTCTCTCTCTCTCTCTCTCTCTCTCTCTCTCTCTCTCTCTCCACTCTCTCTATATCTCTTTCTATCTCACTCTCCCCTCTTTTTCTCTCTTTCTCTCTCCCCTTCTCTTTCCTCTTTTTTTTATTCGTCTCTCTCCTCTCTCACCCTGCCTCCTTCCTCTTTCTCTCCATTTCTTTCTTGAAGTTTCTTAAGCAAATTTCTTTCAATAACCTATTTTCACACTAAGAAAAAGACAAAAGCTACAACATCAACAAGAGGAACAACTGTTAAGCACACATGTGGCAGCACTAGTTCTGTTAGCAAAACACTGGAAACCATTACAGTAAATGGAAAAAAGTATTTTATTTCATTTTATTTTGATTTTTTTTATTATAACACCATCTATCACTATCATTATCTTCCCATTAATCATCCATTTGCTAGAGCGGGCACCAGTAATATCTCCATATGTCCCGTCTCATGCTAGTAGAACCCAAAGGCATCCTCCCGCTCAAGGAACATAAAGAGCCTCAAACAATTATATTAGGTCACAGGAATGACCTAATATAAATGTTACTGGTATTACTGGTATTTGGCATATCAAATACGACACGAGCAGCTTGCCAGGCTTGCCGTGCGGGTGGCATACTGTTGTAGTCACCTCTAAATAAAGCATTTATTGATAAACCGTGCGGCGCGCTAGTGGCCATGCGAGCCAGGCTGTGATAGTCTGGTCTGCTGGGTGGAGTTGTGACAAGAGGGAAGTCCAGATGTGGAAAATGGCGGGACCCATGGTGTGGGGGAGGGTGGTTTGACTTGTGAGACTCAGCTGGGGTGGCAGGCAAGGGCTAGAACCCACCATGCCTCACGGGCGCCTCATGAGCAGCTGGGCACAGGGACAGCAAGGAGCAGCTCTGCCCCATGTCTGATAGTCTCTGGCTCAGCATACCTGGGCTGGATTAAAAAAAAATGCTGCTCGTGAGGTGCCCGGGAGGCATGGCAGGTTCTAGCCCTGGCCTGCCACCCCAGCTGAGCCTCACAAGCCAAACCACCCTTCCCCACACCATGGGGCCCGCCATTTTCCACATCCGTACTTCCCCTCTCGTCACACAACTGCACCCAGCAGACCAGACTATAACAGCCCGGATCATCTACAGCCACCCAGCAGCAGTTTTTCAATAACACCATGAGATATATAATTACAAAGATGTTCATGTTTGGGTTTCAGTCATACAGTGTTCCAACACCCATCCCTTCACCAGTGCCCACTTCCCACCACTAATGTCCTCTGATTCCCTTTCCCTTCCACCAGCCTGCCTCTATAGCAGTTTCTTTATCTCTTTTTCTCTTTCTCTTTCTTTCTCTCTCTTCCTTATCTTACAAATTGTGGCTTGCAATACATAAATTTAGAGGTCATCATGTATATATATATATGGTTATCATATATATACATACACTTATATATATCATGTATATATATATATAAAGGTGTATATATATATATATATATATACACCTTTGCCTACATCCAATGCTTAGTTCTAGGTTAGTATTATCATTTCCAATAATTGTTAACACATTGTTCCCTTCTCTGTCATACCTAACCTCTGACTCCCACACACTTGTGGTCAATTTCACCTACTGACAAGACCTCCTGATCCATGTTTTCCTGATGTTGGATATTGGTATTATGCTATTTTTATATTTGGCAAAAAATCCAGTCATTCTCTATCTGTCCTACCCCTCTGGTTAATTTCTTTTCTTTTTTTTTTTTTTTTTTTGCTTTTTGGGTCACACCCAGCAATGCTCAGGGGTTACTCCTGGCTCTGTGCTCAGGAATTACTCCTGGCGGTGCTCGGGGACCATATGGGATGCCGGGGATCGAACCCGGGCCGGCACAGGCCGGCACGTGTAAGGCAAACGCCCTACCCGCTGGGCTATCGCTCCGGCCCCTCTGGTTAATTTCTTCATCATGATACTCTCCAATTACAGGAAAATTTCATAACTTTGTTTTTCCTGACAGCTGCATAGAATTCCATTGTGGAGATGTGCCCAAGTTTCTTTATCCAGTTGCCTTTTCTCTGACACTCAGGTTGTCACTCAGGACAACTCATATTCTGACTATTGTGAATAGTGCTGCTATGAGCATGAAAGTGCAGATGGTATTTCTCCTGCGTGTTTTTGGTCTCCCAGGTTATATTCCCAGGAGTGGCATTGCTGGGAATACCAGCAATAACACTGGAGCTAATTTCTAATTTTTGGAGGAATGTACATATTTTTTTTCCAAAAAGGCTGTACCAGTCGACATTCCCAACAATGAGTGAGAGTCCCTTTCTTTCCACATCCATGCCAGCACTTGTTGTTTTTGTTCTTTTGAATATTCACCAGTCTCTGTGGTGTGATATGATATTGTTGTTTTGATTTGCATCTACCTGATATCTGCACCTCAAAAAGAAACAGCGACCAAAATATAAAGACAGTCCACAGAGTGGAAAAGAATGTTCACCCAATACCAGCTGATAAGGGGCTAATATCTAGAATATATCAAACTCTGGTAGAACTTTACAAGAAAAATACAGCCAACCCCACCAAAAAATGGGAAGAAAAAAATGAACAGAAACTTCTACAAAGAAGTCATTTGAACAGCCATTTGAACAGCCAAAAGGCATATGGAAAAACATTATTTTAAAAAATTACTACACCATGGGGCTGGAATAATAGTATAGCAGATAGGGCATTTGCATTGCATGTAGATGACTCACGTTTCATCCCCAGCATTCCATATGGTTCCCCAAGTGCAGCCAGGAATAATTACTGAGTGCAGAGCAAAGAGTAACCCCTGAATATTTCTGGGTGTGAAACAAAAACAAAATGAGCTATAGCTTCATATCATAATATGGCTGAATTTTGCAATAAGTTATTAGAAGAGAAAAATAAAGTCCTAATTTTACAAGTATCAGCATGATATATATTACCATTGGAATATTTCTCTGATTGTTGCATCCTTAGTTATCACTTTCCTTTCATTTTGGGCAAACGTCCAGTATGGCACCATATCTATTTAACCGACTCTCAATTATTCACAGGTTTATTATTTTTGTGTCAGAGTATTAGTCAAGGTATACTAAGAAAAGTTTTGACTACTTCCTTCTCACCTATAACAGAATAGCTTTGTCATTTGAGCACACACACACACACACACACACATTTTAACCATTAAGGTACCCTGAAATCCCATTAAAGCACTGTGACTTGCCCAGGCTTAAATAATAAGTGAATGCGAAAGCCACGAAAAACCGTTAACTGGGCACCAGTCCTGTACTCTCTAACTTGGAAATAGCTTTAAAAATATTTTAAGATAATTGAAAGTGCTGAATGCTTCTTTTGTAGAACAATCACAATTAATATTTCTATAATTTTAAATGTAAATTTTGGAATAAGAATGTAATTGGAAAAATAATTTACATATACTTAATTAATTAGTGCATTTATTTAAAATACATATTTCACATAACTTTCCCGCCCAAATCCTCTAATCTTCTATAAGATATAATTACTATACAGCAGGTTCATTTTAAACTAAAGTTTGTTGTAAGCTCTTCAGTGACCAATATAAATGTGTATAACCTTTAAGCTAATGACTTTTTAGTGAGAATATTTCTATAATAAGTTTCTTGACAATTTTCACCTCAGGGTATTACATAGAATATTTATTTCTGAATCTGCATTGACTATACGGGGAAACTTAACCTATTTTCCCACTCCCCTACCCCATAAAAACACATAAATGAAGATATTATGCTCCCAATTTTAAAATATACCTTGTATCACTTGTATCAATTGTCTTCCCGTTGTTCATTGATTTCCTCGAGCAGGCACCAGTAATATCTCCATACATCCTGTTGCAAGCAAGTGTGTACCTCAGGGGCATCTGCTTGCTCAGGAAAGGAAAAACCTCAAACCATTCCTTCAGGTCATGGGAATGAGGTCCATAATTGTTACTGGTTTTTTGGCATATAAAATAAAACACGGGTAGCTTGTCAAGCTCTGCTGTGTAGGTATATACTCTTGGTAGAAGGCTCTCATATCGAGCATTTACTGATTAAACTCAAAGGGAAAGATCATGTTTTCTGTTGGGTGGAGCTCTGAGGAGCTGTGGAGTGTGGATGTTGAAAATGACTGACCTCAAGATGTGGGGGTTTCTCTGGCTTCCTGCTAGGCTCACTGGGATGATGGGTCACAACTAGAACCTGCCTAGTACTGTCTAAAGTGTAAAAGTGTGAAAGATCCTAGGGAGGACCTGATCCTAACATCTAGTATTAGCTAAGACTCCACGGCTGTGTGCCAATGAAGCTGCGGGTCTGGCATGTCTCTCTTCTGCGGTAGCTGGCATGGAGCTAAAATATACCAAATATAATAATACCAAAATCTCTTAATTAAAATGACCTGGTGCTGAAATAAAAATAGACACAATGTCAATAGAACAAGATAGAAAGTCCAGAAGTATCAAATAACTAAATTATGACAAAAAGCCAAAAGTAAAAAACGCAATTACAATAGTAGTTAAGATAACAAAAACAATTAACAAAATAATGTTCTCAACTTGGTAATAAGAAAAACATGCTAGCCCACAATAACAACAGACCACAATCTAACATTGCACGTGATATTTAACTGAGTGTATTAATGCATTGAAAAAGAATCAAAACCATTAAATACTCAGATTAGTGGTAAGAGATATGATCCTTATCCTTAGCTTTAAGGGATGGATTTTTGATGCTTGCCTCATACAACTGACCCGACTCAACACCCACCATTACATATGGTCTTAAGAGCCCTGGCAGGAATAATCCTTGAACATAGAGCTGACAGTAACACCTGAACACCAACAAATGTGGCCTACAAATTAAAAAAAAAAACACTCTAGCAGGCATTCACAGTCTCTTTAAATTTACTGTTCTACTATTTTAAATTACAGGTGATACTAAATTATTTACTATTTTTATTATTTTAGCATTAAAACTATTTAGAAAGCCAGAGAGATAGTACAGATAAGGCACTGGCCTTTCCTGGTACTGATCCTGGTTTGATACCTGGAATCACATATGGTCCTTTAGCACTGCAGAGAGTGGTCCTTGAAAGCAGAGCCAGAAGTACGACCATGCACAGCTAGGTGTGTCCCCATCCACACAAATTAAAATTGAAATTAAAATTATGAAGACAATAATGGTTTATAAGAATACATATTTTATAAGATACAACTCACATGCCCAAAAAAAATTTAGTACCATGCAAGCATCACAAAAAGACAAATATTCCACCAAAATAGTTCATTGAACCCGATCCACTTTGCATATCTTCTCAGATCCCCTATCTTCATTACCATGGTCAATTTTCCAAAACTCCTACATTCTATTCATCAATAGCAAATTATAAAGTGAATTTCATTTTCACAGATCCAGCTATGAGTAACAGACAAAATTTTATCAAGATCAAGGTTTCAATTTTATAGATCAAACACATTTGATTATTCAGCAGTATTATATATTAGTCACAAATAAAATAAATAATTGGAATTTATATACTATTGAAAATGGAAAAATAAAATGTGCAATAACTCATTTTGCTATAAATTTGGAATCTTAATCTTTTTGTTGAATGCCTTTATACAAATATATTTCATGTTATTCAGGGAAAAATAAAATTAGCATAATGATATTTAGAATATCATTATTCTACATGTTGTGAGTTAGGAATATTTTGAATCTGCAGTATTTAGGATGGGTTGCAGAAAATTTCTTGAATGGTTTTTTTTTGTGGGGGATTCAAAACTACGTTTGACCCTTCATCGAATGTTTAACATACAGCAAATACACACATATACATATAAGTGTGTATATATGTATATATATTATATTAGTAAATATGAATATATTATAATGGTATATACATATATAAATATGACCATCTTAAAGAATATTAACTTTATAGTGAGGAAACAATGGGAGAAAAAGCATGCTGTTTAATAACGCACAGTAATGGACAGATATAATAAAGTCTGACTAGAGTTGCTCTCCACTGAATGATTTCCAATCCACATCATGTAAAGCATATTTCACTGAGAAACAAAAGATAAAGAAATAGGTGAGAAAATAGAACATTTAAATGCCAAAAAAAGAGCATTATGTTTCAAAGGTACTACTGTAAAGCATTATTCAGATTTGGAGAGTGCAAATTGAGCTCCACTAACGAAGTAAAACGTACTATAATTTATGCATATTTATGTGTGAATCACAGAACAGTAAGATAATCATAGTAAAAAGATTATATGTGCATAGTTTATGATAAAATTCATCAAACTGAAATATGATCATGTTAAAAATATCTGTAGATTTTTCACAAGAAGTCTTCCCATTTTCAAATTTTTGAAACACAGGTTTTTAAAAAAAAATCCTATATTTAATTTTCCAGAAACATTAGTGTCTGTAGAGACAGCAAGAGGGTAGAGTACTTGCCTTGCATGCCATTGACAATTTATATCTCCAACACCATAGTTGTGCCCAAAATGCCTGTAGAGTGACCCCTGAGCCATGAACATCAATATATGATCCCTAATGAAACAACTGTTTAAATGCATACTTTCTATGATGTTTTTATAAATCGGTGTATCATACCAAGTTTTTTATCTTGACTCCAGTCAAGTGTCTTTCTATTTTTAACTCCAAACCCAAAACTATTTTCTCATCATCTCAAATTAGACCATAATGGGTATCTCCAAGGTTGAAGTTGCCCCATTGTGCTGATCAAGGCTTTATTTGTGGGCTGTATAGTTTGTTAGTTTTTGTTGTTCTTTTGTTTTTTGGGCCACACCTGACAGTGTACAGGGCTTACGCCTGGCTCTACATTCAAGGACCACTCCTGGTGGGACCTGTGGTACCATATGGGGTGCTGACAACAGAGCCCAGGTCAGCAACTTGCAAAGCAAAAACCCTACCAGCTGTACTAATGGCTCTGGCCCCAAGACTTTGAGATTAACGTTTATAATAGATAAGAGTGTGCTTAAAGACAAAGAGTAGGAAAATTGCAAGATCAAAAGTAGGTATGAAAGTCAATATTTATTCAGAATGAGAAAATAAGACCATAAATAATTACTGGAGCATTGAAATTCAAGGTCCATTTCTTATGAAATTGTTTTGGGCAATTTACCAGAACTGCTTACAAAGAAAAGCTTGCTTGCAATCTGTCTTCATTTCCTCTAAGAAACCGTTAACAACCAACAGTAACTCCAAGCAACCCGGGAGTCTGTTCAAGGGAGGTACTCTGAAGCTTGAGGCTCATTAGCTTCAAGGCCATCTGCTTCTGCTTCCAGGACATCAAAAAGATAATTGAACACCAAAGGCAGCAAAGTTTCCCTTAACCAATTAAGTCACCATAAACTCAAGTTAGCCAAGGCTCTTTCCTGACCTTCAACACATTTCTTATGAGCACAGAATCTAGACTGCAATAGTTAGTTCATGGTCTAAATTAAATTAGACATATAGGATGGAGAGAAAAATAATAATTTTGATTTCACTTATATTATTTGCTGATGAACATTCATCTCTGAACTCAAGTAGTAAATATAGTGAATAAGCTAAATCTGAATGAAACATGAGTCACTATTTTGGTGCAATAAAATGCACCACAAGATTGTGATCATAAACACTTTGAACATGAAAAATTTAGTATGCCATTTAAAATACAATTTTGAAAAACTGGGTAAAATTTTAAAAGACAAATCTATCATAAAATCAAAAATTTTAAGTTATATAGCCAATCAGATATAATTAAATAAAAAAGCAAAACTCAAAAACAAAATAAGCTAATTAAAATGAGAAATAAAAAAGCATGTTTATCCAAAGAATATATAGCAGCAGATATGTAAATTGAAAGATGAAAACAATTTTCATAATCAAGGAAATACAAATTAAAACCATACTCATTAGAACAGATAAATAAAATCATAACCTGCAATGATTTGCAGAATTTAAAACCTTACAAAGTGCTCTTTTGAGTATAAAATGTCATACTTGCAGTGAAAAATATTATAGCAATTCTACAAAGTATTAATCATAGAATTGCCATGTGACAAAGAAATTCAAGTCTCAATTGCAAACCATTGAAAAGAAAAAAAACAGAAATTTTATGTTTGTACACAAATGTTCATAACACTTCTCACATTAATAAGGCAAAATGTAAAAGAAAATAATATAATAGATGAAGGAATAAAAAAAATGTAACTATGTGATAGAACATTACTTTGCCCTGAAAAAAAGAAACTGCTGCTATGTGATTCTGTGTGAATGAGTCTGATCACATTATGCTAAGTGCAGTCATATAGACACAGAATAATATTGATGCATCTGATTCCACATGTTACTTAGAATGGTAAAACTCAGTGAAAATAACTGTGGCTTCTAGGAGCTGAGGAGAGGAAGAACTCAATTATACTAATGATCACACAGTTCAGTTTGGGTGGATGGAAATAATTTGAAAGTGAGTAATGGTGATGATCATGGAAGAAAATAAAGATACTTAAATCCGTTAGGCCTTACCATTGAGCATGGTTAAACTGGCAAATATTACATATGTTGTACCAGAAGTTTTGGAAATAAATTTCAAAAGAGGTAAATAAAATGCAGCATGATTTACACATCTTGTGTGTACAAATAGTGAATTGATTTGAAACTGATTCACCTATTTCGGTGAATCAGTAATCACTTCAAATTCTGACACTACTCACATTTATTCTTTAGCAATTAGACAATAATTCTAGGTAAATTTTATTGACTCTAACACCTATATTGTTAAGCAGGTGCGTTTTCTCAATCTTTCTCTGAAACTTTCAGTTCTTGGGTAGGTTGTTATCACTGTATCACTGTATCACTGTCTTCCTGTAGATCATCCATTTGCTGGAGCAGGCACCAGTAACATCTCAATATGTCCTGTCACATGCGAGATAGCCCAAGGGCATCTGCCCGCTCCAGGAACATAAAGAGCCTCAAGCCATTCCATCAAGTCATGGGAATGAGGTCTATAATTGTTACTGGTATTTGACATGTCAAATACGACATGGATAACTTGCCAGGCTCTTCTGTGCGGATGAAATTCTCTTATACTCACCTAAATGGGTAGGTTGGTAATTGAACAATTAGTTTCCTGGTTGGGCTCCAGAAAATTAAAACTGATCTGTTTCTGGTGCTAAAAAGAAAGCAAAGTTCTTTTTTAGTTTTCAATATTCAATCTGAACACAGGAAGTCTGTGCTATGCCAATGAAGATGTGTTAGAAGGATATAAACATGGAAATAGATCTGGAGATACAATTTCTTTCACCCCCACATAGAGTTGTGGGATCTTAAATGACAATATTACAAAGTTAGACATATTTTCTTATTGCAATTAAGTTTAGTTAGATAAGGTGAAACAAATGTGATTTAGACAAAGTTAAATCATTTTAAATATTTGCCTAAGAGACAGTTGCTTTCTTTCTTTCTTTCTCTTCTTTTTTTTTTCTTTTTGGGTCACATCCAGCAGCAATGCTCAGGGGTTACTCCTGGTTTTATGCTCAGGAATTACTCCTGGCACTGTGTGGGGGACAATATGGGATGCCGGGATTGAACCCTGGTCGGCCGCATGCAAGGCAATGCCTATCACTGGACTATCGCCCTGGCCCCAGTTTCTTATTATTAAAAAAGTGTAAATTGACAATAGAATACTGAATGTAATCTTTTAAAATATTTTTTTATTTCTACAATTACAAAGATTTACAATTAAAAAGTTCATATTTGGGTTTTGGTCATACAGTGTTCCAGCACCATCCCTCCACCAGTGCCCATCTCCCACCACCAACGTCCCCGGTTCCCTCCCCTCTCCCCCAGCTCTCCTCCATGGAAGGTTCTCCATTTCTTTCCCTTTCTCTCTCTTTCTCTTTTCCTTCCCTTCCAGACTATGGATTACAGAACATACATTAAAGGGTTGTCATGTGTATCTTTTTGCCTCTATTTAATGCTCAGTTCTAGGTTGGCATTAATACCCTCGACAATTGTTAGCACATTGTTCCATTTTATGTCTTACCTAGCCTCTGACTCCCACATGTTTGTGATAATTTCCACCTTTGACAAGACCTCCTGATATATGTTTCACTTGATCTTGGATATTAGTATCAGAATATGTACATATATATTTATGTTATGCAAATAAATGTAGTCATTCTGTATCTGTCTCTCTCCTTCTGGCTAATTTCGCTCAACATAATCTTCTCCATGTCCATCCATTTATAGGCAAATTTTATAACTTCACTTTTCCTAACAGCTGCATAGTATTCCATTGTGTAGATGTACCAATGCTTCTTTTTCGGGCACTCTGGTTGCTTCCAGATTCTGGCTATTGTGAATAATGCTGCTATGAACATAAAAGTAGGGATGGTGTTTCCGCAGCGTATTTTTGGTTTCCTAGAGTAGATTCCCAGGAGTGGTATGGCTGGGTCAAATGGGAGTTCAATTTCTAGTCTTTGGAAGAATGTCCATATTGTTTTCCAGAAAGGCTGTACCAGCTAGCATTCCCACCAACAATGGATGAGTGTCCCCTTTTCCCCACATCCATGCCAGCACTTGTTGTTCTTGCTCTTTTGAATATGTGCCAGTCTCTGTGGTGTAAAGTGATATCTCATTGTTGTTTTGATTTGCATCTCTCTGATGATTAGTGATGATGAGCATTTTTTTCATATGTTTTTTGGCCACTGGATGTAATCTTTATCTTAAAACAATGTTTTATCTTGACATAAAATGAGAATATATCAAAATCTTAAGTGATGCTGCTAGAATTAATTTTTTATTCTTGGTTGCATATATAAACACATGTTTCATTATAATCTTTTATCAAGCTAGAACCATATCACCTATTCTATTAAGTACTTAATTTCTTATTAACAGTGTTGACTTTGTACTAATAAAATTTGTAAGGTCATCTTAACCTGAAAAATCACTTAAATTTCACAGAAATTTTAAATATAATCATAATAACATAATATAATATACTTTAAAGCATAAAAATGTATTGCATAATGATAAAATGCTAAACTTGGGGTATAAAATAGATATTCTATGGGAAATTCATTTGCTAACAATAAAGTACAATGATGATCAAAGTTGCCATAATGGATGATATACAGGTTCTTTGAATCCATCAAAAATTATGTCATGACTTTGTTTTTAAAATGTTCTATATACGAATATATCAGGAATTACATTCTTTGTCAATTTTACCAATTCCAAGTGCCACATTATAAAATGTGCCAAAGGAACATAAATTACACACTTATTACTGGAATATACTACTGAAATATTAAATAAATTTACTAAAATAAAATCATGTCTATTATAATTGTCCTTTCCTTCACAAAAGAAGGAATTGAATTATTCTCTTATAAGGATTTACTGGAAGGTGTGCCATTGGTTCTTGTCCAGAGCTGCAAATAGATAAAATGGAAGAAGTGATCGTTGAATTGTAAACATTTTTGTCTTTCTGTTGGACTGAAAGATTTTACCTATACTTAACTTTTATTTTATTCATTACTACCCTATTTTTAACTAGCATAATGAGTAAAATGACATAATATGCATTTGTTTTAATATTTCCAAAGACTAGTCCAAGGCCTAGAAATGATATAATTCATAATTTTCACATCTATAACTTAGTTATAAATTGTGGATATGACATTTCCCGCTGAATCAAGTTCTGTCTTTATGTAACATACTATTTTTTTATAATAAAATCAAGAGCTACAGTGAGTATGGAATAAGGAGGAAATTGTCAATAACTATCCAAATCAAAAAATTAAATTGTATACAGCACAAAACATAGGCAATATTTAAGTGTCAGCATTTTTGTAATTATGGAGAAAAATTTTCTGAACATTTAGAAAATTCTGGCTGAGATAGAATTGAATAATCTAAAACCACTGCTAATATGGTCTCTAACTAATCAGTGTTCTCTAATAATCTCTAACTAATCAGAGTACACTGGTAATCTCCAACTAATCAGTGTTCTCTGATAATCTCTAATTAATCAGAGTGCTCTGTTAATATCTTACTAATTAGTGTACCCCTCCTCGTTACAGCAAATACTTTATCATGCTCTCAATATATGAATGCATGTGTTTTTAATAGGCTTACTACTTCACAATAAAGCTAATCCTTGCCTGAGTCACTACTTTTATTTGATTAGGCAGTGACATTGTTAGCTGTTGGACTCTTCATTATAGTGTTTTCTATGACCTCTCTTTATGCCCTCCAGCCACAAAAAGGGAGGGGCAATCTCTAGTCATCCAAACACTGGCAGTCAGAATGCAAGCAGGTTATCTACAATTGCTCAATCTGGTGTTCCAGCTAAAATAATTTTACTTGAGCATATACTGCAAGGAGCAGTGACACTTGGTCGTTACAAGAGAAGGGTGAGGGGCCGAGCGATAGCACAGTGGGGAGGGCGTTTGCCTTGCACGAGGCCACCCAGGTTCAATCCCGGCATCCCATATGGTCCCCTGAGCACGCCAGGAGTAATTCCTGAGTGCAGAGCCAGGAGTAACCCCTGAGAGTCGCCGGGTGTGACCCAAAAAGAAAAAAAAAAAAAAAGGATGGGGGCCGGAGTGATAGCACAGAGGGAGGGTGCTTGCCTTGCACACAGCCGACCTGGGTTTGATCCTGGCATCCCATATGGTCCCCCCAGCACCACCAGTAGTAAGTTCTGAGTGAAGAGCCAGGAGTAACCCCTGAGCATTGCTGAGTGTAACCAACAAAGCAGAGAGAGAGAGAGAGAGAGAGAGAGAGAGAGAGAGAGAGAGAGAGAGAGAGATGATCCCGGTATCTCTAGAAGAAAGAAATATTCTGAGGCTATTCCTGAACACCTGCTCCTGCACTCCTACGCTTCACATCCAAATAACTAGTGTCCCAAGCACCTGTGAGGATATTCCAATCCAGACAGGTGAATTTCCAATTAACTACTAATCATAGTAACCTTGTTTATGTTTTAATGCCATGTTTGACTTCACATTCATTTCCCTTCTGGTTAGTTTTAAGAGATCCAAATCGTAGTTTTCGGACCCTCAAATTTCTAACTTTAAAATTTTGTCTGACCTTGGGCAAATTTATTAATAACTTTGCCTTGTCCTTCGTTTATAAGAAAATTACAGTGGAAAATCCTTCTGCTTACTCTTTCATTTACATTGAAGAGTATGACCCAAATCATTTTCCTTGAATGAGGTTGGAGAGATGACAGTGTGTAGGGTGCCTGCATTGCACAGGCCCACCCAGAGTAATGCACACCATGTGGTCCCCAAGCTCTTTCAGGAGTAATTTCTGACCACTAAGTAGTAATAAGCTATGAGCACTGCAATGTGTAGATCAAAAACCATAAAAAAGAATACATTATCTGCAATTTCTATATTAACTGTCACAATAGTTCAATGTATATATGCTATTATATATAAACACATTATAACTTGTACAATTCATTTTTCCTATGCAAATTTTGTCATCAAAATATCTAATATACTTGTCAGAGAGCTGGCAAGTACAATTTCTATTTTCTCATTCTGCTTATATGGCTGCTATAACAAATTCACTTCACTCACTTCACTTGTCTTCCTGTTGTTCCTTGATTTGCTCGAGCAGGAACCAGTAACATCTCCATAAGTCCGTCCTGTCACATGCTAGTGAAGCCCAAGGGCATCTGCTCGCTCCAGGAACACTAAGAGCCTCAAAGCATTCATAGCAGTAACCATTACAACAAATTACAAACTAGATAATCTAAAGTAGAAAAACAACATATTGTTTCATGGCTCTGGAAACCAAAATTTCAAAGAGTTGCAGATTCACTTCTTTTGTGGATGCCAGAGGAGTTTTCCCTTGTTGTCTGGTCCATTTTCAGGAGGTCATTGTATTGTTTTTACTTTTAATCACAGCACTATTACCTCCTGTATGACTATCTTGTTTTCTTCTGTTCCGTTAAATATAGCTCCATTTCACTCTTATTAAGAATGCATATAATTGTTTTTAGGGTCCATGTGAATAAAGCAAGTCTTCTTTTCATAATCTTTAACATATCACATCTTTTGGTATGTAATATAATATTCACTCTTTAATCACATGAAGAAACAATATTTACAAAGTTCCAGGATTAATGCATGGGTTTATCATTGGAAGTCTGTTCAATATACTATAGTACAACATTGTTATCAGCATTCAAATCAGAGAACAAAAGACTATTTACCAGTGATAGCCTAAGAACAACTGCTGAAATTTACAATGTGGAAAACGTTGCCAATAGTCATATCATTGGTGGTGCAATGTAAATATCACTGCTTGGTATATGGGACATTGCTGAACTTGCTCAGGACTTTAATTAGCTTCTGGTGTTGGCCGTCACTCTGAATACTACTTCAGTTAAAAGGTTAGAATCACTTGGTTAATATAAAAATATTTTCTAGTATAGAATGTGTTCTGGGGATTATTAATCAGTATTTGATATATATGGTAACTTAATCATGACATATTTGGAAAAAAAATAATGATTTGATTTATTCTTAATTAAAATAATTTTACTAAGAAATATTATTTATGGTTCTGTGTAAAAACATGGCATAGTAATTCAGGAACTGACTCGCTAATAGAATTAGTTCCCTACCTTATCTAAATCCACATTATTCTATACAGCAGACATTATTAGACAATTTCCTCAAGATAATTGTTTACTTACAGTACTGTTATATAAACAGATACCGTAGAAATAAAGGTTTTACTCAAGTTCATTTGTCCTTTACAGGACAAATATCTTTCATAATTTTATAATGGAAGAAAATACTTTGAAACTAATAGGACAGGCATTTTCTACAAGTTATGTCTTAGTACTTGACAATGATTAAAAGCATATAAATATGTATTGGATTCATGTTGAAAGAACTTCATATTGTGTAGGAAGAATCCACATAGAGTGTTTGGCTGCTGCATTCAATGGGTTTTGTAAATTTGTTTAGGTTTGGACTCCTGGTGGTGGTCTGGGTTTACATCTGGCTCTGTAACATTGGGCAGGGTTCCAGGGACTGACCATATAGAGTGCCCAGGAAACTACAAGCAAGTCAATTATCCTTTCTGCTGTCATATCTCTCTGGTCCCTCTAATGAATTTTACATGTAAGATGCTAGAATAAGAATAATAGACCCAGGATATTATCTGTGGTCCCTGAATTCTTCAATTGCAGATAAAAATTAGGATCTTCTGAGTTATTATAATATTATTACCAGACAATTTCGCATTTGCAAGAATTGGCTCTTTTCCATGATTTGCATAATTTGAAAGTACATTGTTATAGTTTCAGAAATGTATACATTTTATATTTTTGTTTATTTTATAGATAAATGTACTTTGAAATTAATAAGAATGCTTTCTGTTTTTTTTTTCTTTCTGGGTCACGCCTGGCGACTCTCAGGGGTTATTCCTGGCTCTTCTCTCAGGAGTTACTCCTGGCTGTGCTCGGTGGACCATATGGGATGCCAAGGATCAAACTGGGTCATTCGCGTGCAAGGCAACGCCCTACCAGCCGTGGTATTGTTCTGGCCCCAATAAGAATGTTTCCTTTACAATACACAATTTTTCCCATGATAAGTATCTTTGCTTACCTTGTTCCTTCTAATAAATAGTACAGCTTCATTATTATGTCTTGACTCCTCTCAAAAAAATCGGTATGTAATATAATATTCACATATTTCTATCCAATTACATTAAAAATATTTGGTCTTTAGGTTCATTTGTTGGGAAATACTTAGTTAAATGTTTTCTTTAATCAATTTTAGAAAATAAATGCATCTCTATTCAGCATTGCAAGTACAATAAATATATAAACAAGTTGAATGTTTATTTTACTTATATTTATTTTGGTTGTCCGTAAGTTTTGATATTATTGTTTCTATAATTTTTTGAATTACCTGATGTATGAAAAACAAAGTATTGTCATTACTTAAACACTTCCAACATAATTGTATATTTGTACTGTTATTTCTGTCGGAAGATAATTTGTTAATTATGTGATATTGATATTTTATTATTCTCAGTTTTAGAGTCAACATTTCTTTTACTTACCACAACAAAAAATCTATTCTATTATCAGTGTAGAATGAATAGGGAGAGATTTAATTTCCTGATCCTCATTCTAGTGAGAAACAAAGAGAATTCATTGTCTTCTTTTATTAGAGGACACTTCAAACATAAATAAAGCAGTAGATTTTGGAGATATGAGATTTGTTTTTTTTTTTTTTTAATTTCTTCTATCAGTATTTTGTGAAAAACAATAGTTCGGCCTTCCATGTAAGTGTGGTTATGACTTTACTCATGGTATAGCTTTAGGGAAAGTATCCCATATATGGAATTAAAAGCAGGGTTAAAGGCGTATGAATTTTACAAGTAAATGTATAAACAAAACTAAGAATTAGTTTCATATCTTATATGATGTAGAATTTCAACAGGTAATTCTGTGACTGGAGCATGAATTTACTCTATTTTAAATGGAAAATGAGCAAAGCCATTCAAACATTCTATGATTATTTGTGACAGAGGGAGAAAAAACACTTATTTTGTATGCAATTTCAGTCATTATTATTAAAATAGTTAATTGCTTAATAATTGTAGTTGTAGAGTGAAATGTTGAGTGAACAGGTGGAATAATCCTGTAATGTTGAAGAGAAAATTATACAGATTTTTTGTTTTATTTTGTTTTGTTTGGGATCCACATAAGGCAGTGTCAGTATTTACTTCTGCTTTTGTGCTCAGGGATCATTCCTAGTGGTCCCCAAAGATGTTATGGGGTTCTGGGGACTGACCCTGGGTTGGCAAAGTACAAGGTAAATGTCTTAACTACTGCACTATCTCTCCAACACATTTTTTATTATACCACCATGAGATACACAGTTACAAAGATGCTCATGATTGGGTTTCGGTCATACAGTGTTCCAGCACTTCCACCAGTGCCCTATTTCCACCACCAATGTCCCCACATTCCCTTCCCTCCCCTAGCCTGCCTCTACGGCAGGGTCTTTTCTTTTTCTTCTCTCTCCTCTCTCTCTCTCTATCTCTCTCTCTCCATCTCTCCCATCTCTTGAACATTGTGGTGTGACATATATACATTTGTGGGGTATCATGTATATCCCTTTGTCTATATTCAATGCTCAGTTCTAGTGTGGCACTACCATTTCCAACAATTAGTAGAGAACTAGTATATATTTATATCACACTAATGAATGCAGTCATTCTATATTGCCCTTTACCTTCTGACTAATTTCACTCAGCATGATAATCTCCATGTCCATCCATTTGCAGATGTCATGACTTCTTCTTTTCTTACAGCTGCAGAGTATTCAATTGTATAGATATATCATACTTTTTTAGCCAGTCTTCTGTCTCCAACACATTAAGATGAAAATCTTGAAGCTCTAAAACAGTAATTTTATTGAATTTACCCTTGTCAATTCACTTGAATTGACCCAGTGGCTTGGATAGCCTGGTTCAAAGAAATACCTTGTATCATCTACACTTACATAAAAAAATTTAATTAAAGATTCCCATTGAAACAGAGTCTATAGAAATGCCAATATCAGAAGACTTTATTATCTATTTTACCTTTTTATGCATTTGAAAATATTTTGCATATCAATCTGAATGACTCAACTATGATATGGAACACATTATATTTATTTTGTGTTCCAATAAGAGAAAATTACTGTTTAGAATATGTTTTACATAGGGACCAAAGGGTTAGTGCAGCAGATAAAATGCTTACCTTACACGAGACTGACCCACGTGGAGCTCACCATGTGGTCTCCAGAGCCTGCCAGGAACTATCTCTAAGCATTGAACCTAGAGTAAGCCTTAAGCACTGCTGGATGTGACCCCACCAAAAAAACAACAAAATCAAACAAGAATATGTTTTATGTATTGCATCATAAAAGACAGAAACATGTATTTAATTCATAAATATAAGATCAGGTAATTTTCATATATTTCTCTGTGCAAATTATGCACTGCGGAAATGAACTTTCTGTATTCAATTATAGATGAAAAAACTTATGATTAGTCTTGAATATGCAGTATGAAATTTATAGTATATTTCAGGAGCAATGTGATATTAGATCACACAATGTATCATAAGCTTATAGATATTTAAAATTCAGTTATCTATGAAAAAATACCTGAAAGACTTTGATATTTATTGCTTTGTCAGCAACCCAGACTAGCATATTTAATTTTTTCATGTGGCTAAATATATAAAATCCTCTTTAAATGAAACAGCATCTATATGATTACTATTATAGATTTTGATGACACAATCTTATTGCAATATATGCTAATATATATACATTTTGTTTCAATGCAATATAAAAGTTCCCATAAAAATATTACATCATCAAGAATTTTTTTTATAACAAAAAATCAAAGTTAAAGAAACTGTTTTTTTTTTTTAATAATAGGCAATAGGACAGAATAGATAGTAAAGTGGTTTAGGCATTTGCCTTGAAAGCAACCGACAATGGTTGGATCCCCAATACTACATATAGGAAAATAGGTGACTGGTTTGAGAACCATTATTTTATAAGTATCATTTTGCTGACATCAATAGTTTTAAAGATAGAGTCTCAATCCTCTATTAGTGTTATGGATTTGTACATAACTGTTGTTATCAAAATGTATATTTAGATATTCCAATGGTAAAAGATTTGAATTTTTAAATAACTTTAAAAAGAATTTTGTTAAATATTTTCCTAAATAAAAATCTGTAAATCAATATGTTTATGCATGATTTTGATTCACAAAAGAAGAGAAGCAAATATAAGCATTGGTGAAAGAGACATGCTATGATTATATTTTAAAAATGTAAAAACAATACAGATAAATAATCTGGTACCTAAAATCTGTGTTAGGAAACATTTCAAATATGTTTTCTTTCTTCCTTCTTTCTTTCTTCCTTCCTTCCTTCCTTTCTTTCTTCTTTTCTTTCTTTCTTTCTTTCTTTCTTTCTTCCTTTCTTCCTTCCTTTCTTTCTTTCTTTCTTTCTTTCTTTCTTTCTTTCTTCTTTCCTTTCTTCCTTCCTTTCTTCCTTCCTTCCTTCCTTCCTTCCTTCCTTCCTTCCTTCCTTCCTTCCTTCCTTCCTTCCTTCCTTCCTTCCTTCCTTCCTTCCTTCCTTCCTTCCTTCCTTCCTTCCTTCCTTCCTTCCTTTCTTTCTTCTTTTTTTTTTTTGCTTTTTTGGGTCACACCCTTCGATGCTCAGGGATTACTCCTGGCTCTGCACTCGGGAATTAATCCTGGCAGTGCTCAGGGGACCACATGGGATGCGGGGATTGAACCCTGGCCGGAACAGGCCAGGCACATGCAAGGCAAACGCCCTACCCTCTGTGCTATCGCTCTGGACCCAAATATATTTTCTTTAGAGTTGCATGATTATTTTCATTTTTGTTACATTGCCTCCTTCACAGTCATTCTTTAAAAATGATTTCTATATACATATATATTTACACATATATTTATAAAAATAAATATGTATATATAGTTTTAAGGATACTTTTGTATATTTATATATGTATATATAATTTTAAGTATATTTATGCATATTTTATATACATAAATATTTCTGTATATATTTAGATTATAGCTAATAACATTTGAAGCTTGCTGATTTTATTTAAAGTAACAATGAACCTCATTTTATATCTCCATGTCTGAGAGAATGAAAGATAGGTGAATTAATGAGTGATTAGCCACTTGGGGATATGTTGGCATTTGACACCTGATGCAAACTATGTCTTTGTATTCTGTAAAACAGGTCATATTAGGAGACATTTGAGGATAAATTAATGGGTGAAAAAGGTGTCAGATCACTCTCTAATAAAGATGAAAGATATCTCCTTTTAATTTCCATGTCCTGTATGAAGATGTAATTATAAACAACTCAAAAGTTATCTTAGTTTAATTATTTACTGTTTTAATTATTATTTGAATTTATTATTCTAATCAAACGTAACATAATATTATATAATATAATATATAATATTATATAATTATTAGTTATATTGCACATTTTCATCTAAAAGACCTAGCATGTATTCGCCATAATTCTTCAGATTTTAATTTTATTTTGCTATATATTACCTTTGAATTTACTTAATATTTTATTTAATAATAACCTATTAAATGAAATGAATATTCATAACATAATTTTATCTATATGATTAACTTTAAACACAGAGAATAGTGCATTAGTATATCTCTTTTGACAGTAAGCATTTCTCTACCCTTAGAAAAGGATTTTAAATTTCGACAAGCTCCTTTTTGAAAACACAAAAGCAAAATTTTGCTTTTGATCAAAATCCCAGAAATGATACGATCATTGAAGTAGTCTACACAATAAATTTCCTTTCATGTTCAGAAAACCTACACTGCTCTGTGTTTTAATCATCAAATAATAATTTTAACAGTGAGAGCAATTATGAAAGAAAAGTGGTATTGTACAGTTTAATTCTCTATAGAAAATAATTTATAAAAGTCTAAATGCAGCCTATTCAACAAGATGTTACTTTCCAATCTCTAATAAAGACTAAGATAAAAGCAGAATTTCTGAAGAAAAGGTTAGAATTGTGTATTGAGAGATGATGTGTTATTTTATATTGTACAGCTAAGTGGGCATTTAAATAAAACCAAAATATATAGCCTTTCTACCTCTTGTTATCTCATTTGTGAAATTATGAAAAATGACATCTATGACTTTTAAGCTGTTTCTTGGAAGCACTATTCCATAAAGGTGCCATAATGATAATAAGATATATGAGAATCAGGTTATAAATCACCAGCCCTTTATAAAAATACTATTTACTAATACATCTCTAATATAAAGATGTCAAAAATAAAAATATATTGATCGCTTATAAAGTAGTGATCATTTAGTTATTCAAATTTAATTTGCTACATGACATTAAATAATTTAATATATATATAATACTTTAAATATATGTAATTGGATAGTAAAATATTGCCCCTACTGTTCTGCTAAGAAAAATGAGTGAAATTTATTAACTGTCCAAGACCACAAATCTTGAAATTGACTGATCTGTAAATTTAATCAGTAGTTCTATATTATTCCTGCTACAATGTATAATGTATTCCCTGATTTCCTTTCTATAAATTTCAGTTTATGCTAAAGACAGTTTCTTGAAGATCCTTAAGTATTTATTAAATAAGCTTAGAAGAAAATTTTCATATTATATTTTAGCTGTATTAAAAGTTCAATGTGCAACATATAAATGTATATCAAGCATACAGTGATTACTATGACATTATTATATCATTATTAGTTAATATTGAAAATTTTTGTCCTTAACACCTGGCATTTATTTTGTGTTAATTCTTCAGATTTTCATTTCCTTTTGCTATTATATATGAACTCTCAACTGTGATTTCTTTCTTTCTAACCTAGCTGCCTTAGGTACAATCCATGAAAATCAATCAGACTTTCAGTTAGCAAGGGTTTGTTTGGGTCTCTATGAAAGTTTTTGACATATAAGTACACACATATACATATGTATTTGATTAACAAAGTCAGAATATATTTTATTAGTTGCTTAAAGCATATCAATGTTGATTGATTTAATTTAATTATAATGCAGGTTTTAGTCATCTTATAGGCAACATTGGCAGAGCCTGGCAAGCTACCTTTGGTGATTTTGATATGCCAACAATTGTAACAATAATGGACCTTACTCCCAAGGAATGGTGACTTTACTGGCGCCCTCTTCAGCAAATTGGTGAACAACGGGAGACAAGTGATACAAGTGATACAAGTGATAGGCTACACACAATATTCTTGTGGGATTCACTATCACTATCACTATCACTATCTTCCCTTTGTTTATGGATTTGCTTGAGTGGGCACTAGTAACATCTCTATAAGTCCTGTCACAAGCAAGTGCAACCCAAAGGCAATTGCTTGTCTGTATCTTCTTATATTGCTTTATAATTCATTATAAAAGAATTATAAAGCAGTATAAAACATTATAAATCTTTATAATTTAAATTATAATATAGTTTATAATTATATTATAAATATAAATTATAAAGTATATAAATATAATATAATTTATAAATCATAATTTATATTAATATAATATAAATTATGATTTATATTAATGTAATATAATTTATAAATTATAATTTAAATTTTAAAATTACAAATTTATAAAGCATTTTAAATGCTTCTATATCTGACAATATTTAAATTTTCTTTCAGTTTATCTTCACAAAGTTGTCCCCAACACACACTTGAGTGAAAATAAAAGAACAAGACATATTTTGTTTCAGTTATACTAGAATGTCACTGATATTGTATTTTGTTTGTTTGGGGGACACACCTGGTGGTGCATACAATTTATGTCTAGCTCTATGTTCAAGGGTCACTGTCAGTGGTGCTCAAAGAATTATATGGAGTGCAAATGATTAACCTGCTTCAGCTATGTGCAATGCTAGTGCCCTACCTACTGTTCTACTCTCCAACTCCAGACTTTTTTTTTCTTTTTTTCTTTTTGTGTCACACTCGACTATGCTCAGGGGTTACTCCTGGCTCTGCTCTCAGGAATTATACCTTGCAGAGCTAAAGGGATCATATGGGATGCCAGAGATCGAACCCAGGTTGGCTGTGTGCAAGGCAAACGCCCTACTTGCTGTGCTATTGCTCCGGGCCAAGACTTTTTTAATAATGATTGCTTAAGATGTGAATGAATAATTATTAACTATGCATGTTACATTAATATCAACCATGAAAAGTTTGGATTTATTCTTAAGTAAAATATAGGTAAAGAACAAGAATGCATCAAAATTTTAATTTGCTCCCATTCAGAAAACAAAATTTAATTTCCTCCTATAAGTTATCTTGCAGTTTAAGGTTGGGAATTTAAGATTGTGAGAGAATTTAACACAATGGTTTCAGGTTCCTCCTGTCCCTGGAGCAAGCAATTGCCTTTGGGTTATACTTGCTTGTCACAGGACTCATGGAGATGTTACTAGTGCCCACTCGAGGAATGGGAAGACAGTGGCAGTGAAACAGTGAAGAGTTCTGTTTACACAACTGAAAATCATTCAACTCATCTTTGTGATGGCATAAATTAAAATCAAAGATATTTTACATAAAAATATAGCATGTAGCAAAGAGAATTTTTGTCATCTACTTTATAATGATGACATTGATTTTTGACTCACTTCAAAGGCAAAAATTTAAATTTTTCTTCCCAAGTCAAGATTTTCACAGGAAGTTGGGTGGGTCTATGTTTTAATCAGAGTTCACATCATCAAGCCCACAGATACAGAGATTTGCAGGATAAACAAGGAGTTCTTCCCACCGGTTGTCTGGGCAGGAGGACTATCACTAGACAAAGTACCTAGATCTATTTGGGGATCTGGAAATCTAAGAGTATTAGAGTATCTGTGAGTATGTGACTTCTAATCTAGCATGAGACAGACAGTAAAGTAACAGACATCACTACTAGAAACAAAATAAGTATGTGCCAAATACAAAAATTATGGTGTGGGTACAGGACAGCCAGGATATCAGCAGATAAGTAGAGTATCAGTAGGATATCAGTAGATAATTAGAATCATGATTACATCAAGGCAACTTGGGTAGGTCATTTCTCTGAAATCGGGTGTCTGTGGTTTAGCAGTTTCTGAATCCCACATGACTTCTGATTTTTCTGACATATATACATTATTATTAGTTCTGGTGATGCTGAGGATTTGTATGCCAATATGTCCCAACTTCCTTATTTTTGTCATAAATGCAGGTATGTTTACTTCTACAAGATGGTCAGACTTCCTTGTCAAGACCCTGAAGAAGCGGTTTGAGGCTCTTCATATTCCTGAATCAACCAGGTGCTATTGGCCTACATTGGCACGTGATAGGGTCCAATAGAAATGTTACTGGCGCCAGCTCAAGCAAATCGATGAATAATGGGATTCAAGTGATCAAGTGATGTTTACCTCTAAGTTATCGTCAATTCAAATAAATTTTATTTCTTTTTCAATAACTTAGAATCACTTTTACGTCTAGAAATGACTCTCTTTGATTCCCACTGTTAAAAATGCCACAACAATATGTGCATGCTTTAACACTGATGTAAGAAAAGTGTAATGCTAAAATATCTTCTATGTCACTGTTACAAGCAGTGGATTAGAGCAAGTTCACTAGGTGCCTTAGATATGCTATTGAGTTCAAGCCCTGTTATGAAGAACACACGTTTGTATCTCAGTAACATGAAGCTCGGTTGTCAAGATGCTTTCTGTGAAATGTGGCCACCTTTAGATAAACAACTATGAGAAATTCTGAAATTTTTCTGTATATTTTGTAATGTTTATAATCCTGGAAGTGCTATGACCATTTGGCTAATATAGTAAAATTAAAGATGGATAAGCATCAAATCTAATTTATAGAGCAATATTTGGAGAGCCTAAAATATTCTTTATTTCTTCTGTGCCACTTTTTATCTAACACAATGATTCTGCATTCAAGTAGGCTAAGAGTTCTGTTTACACAACTGAAAATCATTCAGCCTCATCTTTGTGATGGCATAAATTAAAATCAAAGATATTTTACATAAAACTATTATAGCATGTAGCAAACTATTACTATTACTATCTAACAAAATGAGCTCAGCAAATGCAAATTGTAAATTTTTCTGTGCTCTTTTGTAGTCCCCCTACTGCTTCCCACTGCAGAGAATGGAGCCTAGATAGCTTTGTATATGAAACCAAATGTCCCAAGTTTATTAAAACTCCTTAACATGCCTTCCCATAAGAGCAAAAAGTTACAAATAGAAGTCAAAAAATATTGTGTGTGTTGATGTTTGTTGTGTGTTGCTGTTGCCACCACACAAACTTTAACTTGCATATTAAAAACACAAAAAAGCCTTGCTCATGATGGGCAGGTTATCCGGAAGCCTGGGAGAAACCCCTCTAACTACAGTTCCTGAATCTCTGGTTGCTGGATCTAACAGAACTAAGAATCCCAGAATTATTGTTACCCAGTTAATCCATTCTGTTCTCTTTATCTGAGGGAAAAATCAACCCTAGCATCCAGTGATAAATAGATATTCTAAGACCCAGTGTTCACAATATATGAGAAGTCTCTTTTTGTGTGTTGTTTCTAAGAAACTGTAAATTTTTTCTTTTTTGTTTTTAGTTTAATTGCTTTTCTTTATTTGGGGGCGGGGAACAAACCAAGCCATGCCTCTGTGCTCAGAGATAACTCCTGCAAGGAAAGCTCTCTACCCACTGTACTACTTCTCTGTCTAGCAGGATCCTCCACTGCTTCTCAATTTACTGAGAGACAGATTTTGTTAAATTGTAGCTCTGCCATGGAAGCCGTATCTTTCATTCCTACTAATGTATGAGGAGTAACAAAGCGTCTCTCCTCCTCCATGATTCCAGGGGCATATTCCTGCCCAGACTCAGAGCTGGAAAGTAGAAAAGTTTATTGGATAGCAGAAGACAAATGTAAAGGAGCCCCTACCCCCAGGCGTAGTGGAACCTAAATAACAATAGCTTTTTTTTTGTGGGGGTTTTATGCAAAACTGGGTCTTTGTGTAACAGAGAATTCAGAGGAGTTAAAGATAACAGTTCTTCTATAGGCTTTTGAATGAAAATTAGGCCTCTTCACGTGCTTTATCAGTTGACTGAATGTTAGAGAATGACAAGGATACTCCAGAGCCTTTTCTGGCCACTTGCCTTAGGTGTTGCTGTTATTTTTGCCTCCAAGTGAGCCCAAGCTCTGGGGCAGAATTTTATGTTGAACAATTGTTAACTCCCTGTTTAACCAAAAGAGCCCAGAAATTCTCAGGAAGCAAATAATGTAGTATCAGTCAAAAATGGGATTGCTCACCTCAGCTGACAAGGGTAAACTAAGGCTTCTCTTTCCCTTCTTACCATTGCCCAGCAGTGTCAGAATGAGTGACTCCAGTCAATTCTGTTCAGTCAGATGAGGGCTTCTAACAGATAATGGTTTGGGGAGTAGAGCAGAGGTCAAACACAATGTGGTAATCAAATGGATGTGGCAAGCAGACAGAGCCTTTCTCATTCTACCCTGCACAGTGCCTGTGATCTGATGGTATCCTAGGGCTTAATGCTAGTGGTTAAAAAAAGTTTCATTTTAATTTCTTATCATTATCGTTAACATTTATTTTATATTTGATCATATTTAGAGATTTCCTGAGTTCTTGGAGTTCTGAACAATCTCTCTAATCTAATAGATTTGGTCTTATTACTCTCAAATCGCTTCATTTGAATTTATAATTTTGGGGAAGTAGCTTATATGGAACTCAGCAGGACAGTCCATTCAATGGAAGACAGAAACTTTCTTTCATGGATATAAAGTATGAGTGCTGTACATTATTGAATATCTGCAGAGGGGAGAGAACGATTGCTTCTTTTCTATTCTTAGATACCAAACAACACAATCTAATTTCTCAGGATATTTCATCATTATATTTCATATAATTCACCCCACTATTACTAATGTCTTATAATTTTAATATGTGTATGAAATGACAAATATGCTTTATGTGTTAGATGCAATGAAGTTAAAATTACTATGATTTCTGTTATATTTTAAAATATTTCCATTAAACAATTGACCATGACCCAAATTAGTTTATACATCATTTTTTCTTTTTTTATTTGGACTAACTTTGCTAAACTACAAATTGACTGCTCTCATTTTAACACAAATAAGCTGAATTGTGTTAATACCGAAATTGTGTTTTTCTCTAATCTCAGACCGCATAAAAATATCTTTTTATAGAGAGAGAACCTCTTTTTATATAAGTTTACAGAGCACAGTATGTGTGGTATATCAAATATATGAAATTGAGATTGTTAATTTAACATATATATAACAAATAATATAACAAACTCTGTATAAACTAGACTCAATAATCAGAAATTGCAGTGACAAACTATTTATATATATATATATATGAGTATTTTATGATTATTATATACTTAAAATTACCCCCAAAATTAGTGTCAGAGAGTTATACTAAATCTGGAATATTTTATTTTTTTAATGTTATTATATCACTGTGAGATATATAATTACAAAAATGTTCATGTTTGGGTTTTGGTCATACAGTGGTCCCACACCCATCCCTCTACCAGTGCCCATTCCCCACCACCAATGTCCCCAATTACATACGCCCTCCCCTTGCATGCCTCTATGGCACATTCTTTATCTCTTTACTCTCTTTCTCTTTCTCTCTCTCTCTTCCTTTTCTTTCATATTGTTGATTTCAATACATACAATTTAAGGTTATCATGTGTTTCTTTTTGCCTGTATTTAATACTCAGTTCTAGGTTGGTATTAGCACTTTTGAAAATTATTAGCATACTGTTCCCTACTCTGTCTTACCTAACCTCACTCCCACACGTTTGTCGTAATTTCCACCTTTGACAGACCTCCTGATCCATGTTTTGCCTGACCTTGGGTATTGGTGTCATAATATGTATGTATATATATATATATATGTGTGTGTGTGTGTGTGTGTGTGTGTGTGTGTGTGTGTATGTAATATATATACATATACAATATATATATATATATATATATATATATATATATATATATATATATAAACATGTATTATTTATAGGAATTTTTTGGCCAAAAAAAGTTTAGGGTTGTCTTGGTATGATATCATGCCATCTGCAAATAATGATAGCTTGACTTCTTTCTTGCCTATCTGGATGCACTTAATGTCCTTTTCTTCTCTGATTGCTATGACAAGTACTTCCAGTACTATATTGAAAAAAGAGGTAAGAGTGGGCAACCTTGTCTTGTCCCTGATCTTAAGGTGAAGGCTTTCAATTTTTCCACATTGAGAATGATGCTTGCTGTGGTCTTTTGGTAGATGGCTTTGACTATATTTAGGAAGGTTCCTTCAATTCCCATTCTCTGGAGGGTTTTAATCATGAATGAGTGTAGGATCTTGTCAAATGCTTTCTATTCGTCTATTGATATGATCATATGGTTTTAATTTTTTCTATGATTGATATGATGTATTATGTTGACTGACTTGTGAATGTTGAACCATCCCTGCATTACGGGATGAATCTTACTTGGTCATGATGTATAATCTTTTTGATAACTTTTTGGATTCTGTTTGCTAGTATTTTGTTGAAGATCTTAGCATCTGTGTTCATCAGGGAGATTGGTCTCTAATTTTCTTTGGTTGTATTGCCTCTTCCTGCTTTGGATATCAGGGTGATATGTGCTTTGTAGAAGCTGCTTGGGAGTGTTTTTGTTCATTCTATTTCCTGGAAGAGCTTGAAAAGTTAGGTAGGTCCTCCTGAAAGGTTTGGTAGAATTCACTAGTGAATCCATCTGGACCTGAGTTTTTGTGCTTGGGCATAATTTTAATTGCTGTATCAATTTCCTCAACGGTGATAGACTTATTCAGGTATGCAGGTCTTATTGTTTCAGCCCTGGAAGTTTATAGGACTTCAGGAATTTATCCATTTCCTCTAGGTTCTCATGTTTCATGGCATACAGCTTCTCAAAGTAATCTCCGATGATCTTTTGGATATCTGTGATTTCTGTTGTGATGTCCCCCCTTTCTTTCTGATTTTGTTTATTTGGGTTTTCTATTTCCCTGTCCTTACAAGTCTTGCAAGTGGTTTGTCAATCTTGTTTATTCTTTCAAATAACCAGCTCTTAGTTTCATTAATCTTTTGGATTATTGGGAGGTTTCCAGTTTATTGATTTTATTATTACTATTTCCTTCTTTCTGCCTGGGTTAGGCTCCTTTTGTTGGTCTTTTTCTAATATTTTGAGCTGTGAGGTCAGATTATTTATGTGGGCCCTTTCTTTTTTCCTGATGAATGCTTTCAGAGCTATGAACTTTTCTCTTAACACTGCTTTAGATTTGTCCCACAAGTTCTGATAGTTGGTGTCATCATATTCATTTGTTTCCAGGAATCTTTGGATTTCCAGTTTGATTTCTTCTATGTCCCATTGGTTGTTCAGCAGTGAGCTGTCAGTTTCCATGTGATTAGTTTGACTCCCTGCTTCTGTGTATGGTTAACTTCTATTTTCAGTGTATTATGGTCTGAAAAGATAGTTGACACAGTTTCTATGTTTTTTATTGTATTGAAGTATGCTTGTGGCTCAGCATATGGTCAATCTTGGAGAATGTTCCATGTGCACTGGAGAAAATTGTGCATTCAGCTTTTTTTTTGGATAAAAACCTGGTATGTATATATATATATATCTGATGTATATATGTATATATACATATATATCTGATGTATATATATATATATATACATATATATATATATATATATATATGTATATATATATATATATATATACATACATACATACACACACATACCGGGCTCACTCTTTCAGGTGAGACTGATCCAGCTCTCTGTCTTCCATTTCTTCTTTGAGGGCCAATATTTCCTTGGTGAGTTTCAGTCTTGTTGATCTATCTGTAGTTGATAGATCAGTGTTAAAGTCTCCAACTATCATTGTGCTACTGTTAATGTCTTCTTTGAGGTCTAATATCAGTTTTTCAAGTATTTTGCTGGTCCCTCGATAGGTGAATACATGTTTAGTAGTGTTATTTCTCCCTGATATAATGCACCTTAATTACTAAGAAATGGCCTTCATTCTCCCTTCTAACATTTCTCAGTCTGAAGCCTATATTGTACTATACTAATATGGCCACGTGGGCCTTTTTCGAGGAGTTATTTACGTGAAGAATTGTTTTCCAGTCTTTAACTTTGAGTCTTGTTTGCTCTGATTATTCAGATGTGTTTCTTGTAGGCAGAAGAATGTTGGATTCAGTTTTTTAATTCATTTTGCCACTCTGTGCCTCTTAATTGGTGCATTTAGACTATTCACATTGAGAGAGATTATTGTCAACAGATTTTGTGCCATCTTTCTGATTAAACTTGTTGTGCTTTTCCTTCTGTCTTATTAATTCTTTCTTATTTTACAGCAGACCATTCAGTCCTAATTTTTAAGTTGGCTTTGAGTCTATGATGTTCCTGAGTTGTTCTTTATCCATGAAGTTGTGTATCTTTCTTCACATCTGAATGTGAGTCTAGCCAGGTAAAGAATTCTTGCTGAGGTCTGCAGTCATTGAGACTTTTCACAATATCCCTCCATTGTTTCCAGGCTCAGAGTGTTTCATTGGAGAAGTCTGCTGTAAATCTTAGGAATGCTCCTTTGTATGAGATTTCCTTCTTTGGTTTTGTTGCTTTCAGTATTCTATCTCTATAGTTTTTGTCATTCTAATTAGGATGTGACTTGGAGTATACTTATTGTGGTTTCTTTTAGCTGGTATCCTATGGGCCGCCTGAATCTCGGAGCATGCATTCTTTAGTTTAGGGAATTTCTAACATATATGACTTTGACAGTTTCTTCTTCATCAGGGTTTTTTTCTTGCCCTTCTGGGACCCCAATGATCTGTATGTTATTCCTTTTGTCTTCATCCCGATTTTTTCTGGTAGTCTGTTTGTTGATTGTGAGACTTTTAATCATCTTCTGCTGTTGTCTAGAGAATCTTTGGACCTCATATTCAGAGATCACTGATTCTTTCTTCACAGTAGTTACTCTGCTTTGGAGGCCTTCCAGTGTGGTTTTCATTTCAATTACCACATTTTTTAAATCTACCACTTCTACTTGTTTTGGTTGTAGTTTACTCACTTCTGCTTTCATGTCCTCTTGTATTTTATTGACTTTGTATTCCATTGCTTCTTTGAGTTCCTTATGCATCCTTAAAAGTCTTCCAAAATTCCTTATTGGAGAGGTTATAAAGCTCATTGTTATTGCTTGGCTCATCTGGATTAGTGACTTCACTCACTGAGCTTGATGGAATTCTGTGTTGCTTTGCCATAATGACTATTGTAGGTTACAAATGTGTGTTCTTGGGTGGCTCTATAGTACAGTTAGTAGGTATCTGGGTTGTTTGCAGAGTTTCGGATGGGTGGCAAGGACTGTAGAGATGAATGCTCACTGGAGTTAAGCTAAATAGTATTTCATGCGGTTTTGAGTTTTGGGATGTAAGTGGGTGGTGCCACGGGGTGCCTGGGGCTCAAACACACCTGGTCGGGTGGAAGTGTCTGCAGAGATGGGCGGAAATGGTCCAGTGGCAGGTCCAAGGCTCCATGTACCCTGGCCCTGTTGGTGAAAGTTTCAGCCTATTACCCTGGGATTGAGTGGTTCCATGGGTGCCGGGGCCTCAAATACACTTGGTAGGGGAGATGGAAGCATAGGTGGGACCTGGGAAGAAGTGGTCCGTCGGCAGGTCCGAGCTCTGTGTGCCTCGGCCCCATTGGTGAAAGTTCCAGCCTTTACCCTGGGGCTGAGTGGTTCCACAGGGTGCCTGTGGCTCAAACACACCTGGTAGGGGGATAAGAAGTGTCAGTTGGAGCTGGGAGGAAGTGATCTGGCGTCAAGTCCAAGGCTCTGTGTGTCTCGGACCTGTTGGTGAAAGTTTCAGCCTTTTACCCTGGGACTTAAATATGAAATATTTTAAATATGAAATTTAAGCAAAGAACCAACTTACAAGTGAATGTCAGATGCTACTGTGCTTTTTTTGTTTCATTGTTGATTGGAAGGAATACTTGGCTATGTTCAGGTCTTCCACTAGATTTGTGCCCAGGACTTACTGCTCGAGAGCTCAAGGGACCCTATTGGTTGCTAAAAGTCAAACCCTGCATTTTCTCATGTAAGACCAGCATCCTACCTGCAATATTGTCTCTCTGGTTTTGGGTATCAACATTTCCTTACATTTTGACAAATTGTCTTCAAAGTATGGTCTGCCATATGAACTTGTACAGAAACTTCTTTTACTCTTTTGACTTGATGTGTGCTTGCTTTTCTTAATCCCTGTATATCACACAGCCAACTCAGAGCTTTTACTGTTCCCAACTGAGTCCTCTGTCTATAAAATAATAGGATGCACACAGATACCTCCCATCACTGACTCCTGGATAATGCCTTGATAGTGAGAGACTAACAGTTTAGTTGATTGTATTCTAACAGCTAACCTTTCCTTTGTGATACCACAATATTTCATCTAAGATTGTTCCTTCTAAAACCCTCCCAGGGTTTCTTGACTACCGCTTTACCAAAACAAATGCAGTGGGATAATATGCTAGAATCTCTACTCCTGGGGTTACTCTTTCTGCTGTCCTCTCTGTATTTAAGGTGTAACCTAGTCAACAATATACATTATTAATTTAAGGTTTGCCATTAGCAAAAATGTCATAAGGCTCTTAAAATAAGCAAAAGATTGAGATAATATACATTTCTATTATTTCGTCTATTTTTTATTATATTATACGACAGTGAGATATACAATTACAAAATGTTATTATTTGGTCTATTTTTAAGAGCAAACCTTAAACATCAAAAGGTCTTCCTATTGCATATAGCACCTATTTAATGTAACCTTAAAAATATGGGTCTGAGAGGTATTAAAGAGGTTATGGTATTTACCTTGCATTTAGTCAACCTGGTTCAGTCCTCAGCAATGCATATTGTCTTGATATTACCAAGAATGACCCTTGAGCACAGAGATGGGAGTACTTCCTTAGCACTGCGAGGTGTGCCCCCTATTCCCACAAAGGGAAATAGTGTATAGCCTATAGTTGCATAATCTTTATATTATGTATTCCCACAATTACAAGATATCTGATGAGTGATGACTATAGTAACATTGGTTCAATGTTGCTCTTAAAAAGTTAGAATCATACTATAATATTTTAAAAGTTTAATGAGTTAATTAAGAGGCTCGGCCAGACCTGGCCAAATCCAAAATTGCTCCAAGGGTGCACTCACACGTGTGGGGGAGGGTCACGCTGATCAGACTTGGAGCGGGGATTTGGGATCCTCCACCCTTTCCTCTGCCTCCATGCCAGCTACTCCAGAAGAGACACATGCCAGACCTACAGCTCTGTAGGCAACCCTGGAAGAGATCCAGACCCAACCACTCCAGACCCACAGCTGCTCTGCTCGGCCCCATGTGGAAGCTACCCATGGAGCTGAACTTCAGTGGTTGGTAAGGGGCACGACCAGCCCCTGGTCAAGACCAACATTGCTCCAAGGGTTCACTCACATGTGCGGGGGAGGTACCATGCTGGCCAGACTTGAGCGGGTATTTGGGCTCCTCCGCCCTTTCCTCTACCTCCATGCCAGAAGATAGACTTGCCAGACCCACAGTTTCATTGGCGACAGTCTTATTAGATAGTACTAGATGTTAGGATCAGGTCCTTCCAGTATCTATCACATTTATACACTGCATACAGTACTAGGCAGGTTCTAGTTGTGACCCATCATCCCAGTGAGCCTAGCAGGAGGTCAGAGCAACCCTCACATCATGAGGTCAGTCATTTTAAACATCCATACTCCACAGCTCCTCAAAGCTCCACCAAAGAGAAAACCTGATCTTTCCCCTTTGAGCATCATCAGTAAATTCTCGAGATGAGAGCATTCTACTGAGAGTATACCACCTACATGGCAGAGGTTGGCAAGCTATCTGCGTTTTATTTTATGTGCCAAACCCCCAGTAATTATGGACCTCATTCTCATGACCTGAAGGAATGGTTTGTATCTTTTCCTTTCCCGAGCAAGCAGATGCCCCTGGGGTACACTTACTTGCAACGGGACATATGGAGATGTTACTGATGCCTGCTCAAGCAAATTGATGAACAACGTTAAGACAAGTGATACACGTGAAGAACGATTTAATAGAATCCCTGAAATCTAATAGAATTAGTTAATCTTGTGGAACAAAAACTTGCCTATATAGAGCCCTTTTATAGTGTCATAGATGGAAAAATGTGAATTAAACAGCAAGGTAAATGCATCCAGCATAACAAGGAAGATCTGAGAGAACTGCCACATAGAGTAGTATGGCAACACCATACTAGGTGGCACCAAACCATTTGTGTTTGGTGTTGCCTATGTCCTTCCAGGAATAAGTCTCTTCTTATATAAGAACATATTTTCTGTTTCTATATTTCATATGATTCCCTGTTGTTCTTATTTTTTTAAATTTGTTTTTATTATGAATATAGTAGGTTAAGGATGGAATTTAATAAAAGTGTTCCAAATATTCCCAGAGCTTTCTAGAGTTCAGTCAAATTTGGGAACTATTCACATAGAGTTCAGTAATAAACTCTGAACACAAATTTCTTACAGGAAATCAGATTGTATACTAAACACAATTTATTCTAGAAAAGAAAAGGTGTGATTTATTCACATTTAATGGTGTTGCTGAAGATTTCCAGATGAATTTCATAAATTCTGTGCAGTCCCACTTCTATTCAGAGTACTCTAGAGAACAACCAACCACAGTACTGACCATCTCTGAATGCCTCAAAGTGGAGGGATTGTACACACTAAGTGGGAGAGAAGATATTCAACATATTCAAAGAGTTACTATGAATCCAGAGGGTAAATATTTACTTTTCTTTTTTGTATTTTCTTTTCATTTAATAGCCTGGACAAATACTATAAAAATTAACACAATTGTGGGGAGTGTCAGCACCCATCGGTTAAACTGCACATAGAAAATGATGCATCTAAGCACATCTGAAAAAACTGAGTCATTACAATGTATTCAAGGACAGAATGGGCAGATCTGGGGAACTGGTGCACTTAAATGTTTTCCCATATATGCACAAAAAAGGGCAGTAATGCCATGGAAAGCTCAAAAAATGAGTGGAGAGAATAATCTGGATCACTGGAAAAAAAGGTGATTGGAACACCCAGAAAGCACTTTCTAGGAGGTTCACAGGCTATGATAAATTAAGAAGAAAGCCTTTAAAATTATTCCCATGGTAATAAAACCAGATGAACTGTTACCATAACAATGAACAACTTGAGGAAATCTGCTTTCAAGCCCATTAACTGAGTTATCCATTTTGCTTATTTCCTTTCAGTGGAATTGGAAGAACTATGGCTTTTGATGGTTTTACAACAAAATGGAAAGGTCATTATTATACATGCTACTATATGCATTGCTTCATACATAGATATGGTGATATTGGATAGACATGTGATGGCCACATAACCATGCAAAGTTACTTGTTTAAGAAATTAAAAGAGGAATTTTAAGAAATTAAAAGATATATCATTTTCCCTATTTGATGCTTTTTTAAACTAGTAACTGTATAATATAACTAGGAATCCCCACATAAATAAAAACATAGTCTATAAAATATATTTAATCAAAAACATATGTTAAAAAAAAAAAAAAAAAACATATGTTAAAAACAATGTTCTGTTTTATGATTGTTTTAACTGGCCAAAAAATCAAAACAATGTTCAAGAAAAATTAACTAGTTCCAGAGGCCCCATTCACTCTCAATGGAACAAACATCTCTGAATGCAGCAGTTATGTGTACCTAGGTCGAGAAGGCAACATGATGAACAACCTAAAACCTGAGCTGTGCAGGAGAAAAAGAGTGGCATGGAATGCCTTCAAAGGCATCGAAGAAATAGCTAAGAGGACAAAGAACCTTCGGCTCTGGGCACATCTCTTCGACTCCACCATTTTCCCTCCATTAACATACACCTCAGAGACCTGGGCCCTATGAAAGCAGGATGAGAATGCTATTCTGGTCTCCCAAAGAGGAATCGAAAGAGCTATGCTTGGAATATCACTCCTAACTCAAGTGAGAGAAGGAATATGGAACTCCGACCTCCATTGCTGTTCCAGAGTCAGGGATGCTGACTTGTTTGCCAAGGCATCGAAAATCAGATGGGCTGGACATGTAATGCGATTTGGAGACAACCGCTGGACTAGAGCTGTTACAGACTGGATCCCACAGGATGTCAAAAGATCACGTGGCCGCTCACCTACAAGATGGTCAGACTTCTTTGTCAAGACCCTGAAGGAACGGTTTGAGGCTCTTTATATTCCTGAATCAACCAGATGCCATTGGGCTACATGGCACGTGATAGGGTCCAATGGAAATATAACTGGCGCCGCTGGAGCAAATCGATGAATAACGGGATTTAAGCTACTCAAGTAAAGTGATTCATAAACATATGCACATTTTGAAAATACATTTGTATAAGTTTATATTTGGAATGAGTATACATATGTATTCAAATTAATAACCATTATTTTCAAGCATGAAATTTTATGAATTTGTTTATGACAGAACTAAACAAATTCATATTTCTCCAATATTCAGCTAAACCTCACCTCAATTAAACTACACTTCAGAGCCCTTTCCAACAAATCGTATAGAGTAAGGAGTGCTGTGATGATTTTTAAATGATTGTGCAAAGTGTAGAAAATTGCCGTTGTTGAGGGGGCTTTAAGAAATGTTTCTTTTTTTTTTTTTTGGCTTTTTGGGTCACACCCAGCGACGCTCAGGGGTTTCTCCTGGCTCTGCACTCAGGAATTACTCCTGGCAGTACTTGGCGGACCATATGGGATGCCGGGGATCGAACCCCGGCCGGCACAGGCCGGCTGCATGCAAGGCAAACGCCCTACCGCTGGGCTATCACTCCGCCCCGGAAATGTTTCAATTACTTGATACTTATAGTAAAATATTATTTTAGCATCCTATGAGAGGATGGTTAGTAGTGTGTATTATTTGCCTAAAATGCTATTTAAAATCTTTTTAGATAGATGGGAAAAATGTAAACATACAAAACAAACTTTATCTTAAAGGATAACTTTAATGCAAATGGGCGTTTTTACAAGAATGCATAAATAGCTATTTAGTTCTAGGGAGAGTAAGCTGAGAGTATATGAGTCAGTAATAGAGATTTGAGTTAGAGCTTATCTTAAATATTATAAAAAAGTTATAAAGGATATTAAGAGTTCGTCCTGGATAATCTTCTCCATTGTCTTTCTGGAAGATGTGATCGATCCATCAGGATGTCAGAGGACAGTCATCTTGGTCTTATAGTTTGTGAAGGACAGATGGGAGTGCGAATGCTTTTCCCAACTTATGCTGCATCTTCCAGTATTTCTGCTCTTCTCTCTTTGAAGTCTTCCTTTATTCTTCTCTGCACCGCTTTGCAAGCTTGGATGTTAGCATTTGACAGCCTGATCTCGTGCCTTGCCATGTTGGCCAATGAGCACGAGAGTTTCTGAAGACAGGCATCCTTTTGAGTCTTTCTCTTTCTCGGCATTCTTCGCACAAACATGGAGGTGCTGAACCAGTCGGTTGTATTCTTCATCGATGTCTTCAATAATGGCATCTTCATGTTGCCGCAATGGTGCCAAAGAGTGCCCTGTTGGTGGTGGTTCTGGGAGTACTCTTCTTAAACTTTACTGCCTTTTCTACCCTTTGCGTGTAGTAGAATTTTTGCACAAAGGAGACGGTGGTCCAATTCTGTTTGGAATTTTGAGACAACAGCAACATCTGTCAGGCAAAACCGTCAATTGAAGATGATGTGCTCAATTTCATTGTGGAACTGTCCACAAGGAGATTCTCATGTCCAAGGTTTTGCCTTCTGGAACTGTGAGTTCCCATGAATGGTCTTGGTGGACATGATGAATGCAAATAGTCTCTTACACTGTTCGTTCCATTCTAGGCCATGGGTCCCAATGTGGAGTTCTTCAGCCCATCATCTCAGTCCTATCTTCGCATTAAAATCACCGACTATGATCTTGTAGAAGGTGTGATCTTTTTTATAGAACTCCTCTATGACTTCTACTCAGATCTCTTTGATAGCCACATCCACCTGCCCACATACCAAATTCCACAGGATGGTTATGTCATTCTCAACATTCTACCTTCTGAAATCTGGCATGCCATTTCGTCTGTAAAGAACAGAACAGCACCCGGCCCAGACAAAGACAGATTCGAACACCCGAAGAATATGCCATCAGTACTCATCAATACTGATGAGACTCTTCACACTCTACCTGTCCGAATGCATGATGCCCTCCCAATGGAAAACCAGCAGGACATTTCTACTGTTCAAGAAAGAAGACATTTACAACATTGGCAACTATCAACCTATCTACCTGTTGTCCATCATCTACAAGTTGTACACTCGAGTCATCCTGAACAGAATTGGCAGAACGCTAGATGAAGGACAACCATGTGAGCAAGCTGGCTTCAGGAAAGGATTCAGCCCAATCAACCATATCCACACAGTAGCCAAGCTCATTGAGGTTTGTAGGAGTTCAAGATGCCACTCTGTCTCATGGTCATTGATGTAAAGAAAGCCTTTAATTCTGTGGAGACTGAAGCGGTAATCGAAGCCCTAGCCAAACAGGGTGTTCAAACCCAATACATCAAGATCCATCGTGAGCTGTATTATGGATTCACCACCAGGATCTCACCATTCTACAAGAAAGTGATCATTGATGTAAAAAGATGGTTCGACAGGGTGATATCATTTCACCAAAATTCTTCATTGTCACCCTCGAGAACATCATGTGACAATTAGAATGGGAAGGAATGGGAGTGAAGATAGACGGTCGGAAACTACACACCTCCGTGTTGCTGATGACATCATTCTAATAACACCAACCATTAGCCAATTGTCACAAATACTGGCTGACTTTGACCGAGAATGTGGCAAGATAGGTCTACAGTATGTTCATGAAAAATGAACTAGTTTCAGAGGCCCCATTCACTCTCAATGGAACAAACATCTCTGATTGCAGCAGCTATGTGTACCTAGGTCGAGAAGTCAACATGAACGATCTAAAACCTGAGTTGCACAGGATGAAGAGAGCGGCATGGAATGCCTTCAAAAGAATAGAAGAAATAGCTAAAATGACAAAGAACCTCCGACTCAGGGCACATCTCTTCGACTCACCATTCTCCCTGCATTAACATACGCCTAAGAGACGTGGGCCCTACAAAAGCAGGATGAGAATACTATTCGGGTCTCCCAAAGAGGAATCGAAAGAGCTATGCTTGGAATACCACGCCTCACTCAAGTGAGAGAAGGAATCCGGAGTTCTGAACTCCATCGTTATTCCAGAATGAGGGATGCTATCTCATTTGCCAAGGCATCGAAAATCAGATGGGCTGGATATGTAATGCAATTTGGAGATAACTGCTGGACTAGAGCCATTACCGACTGGATCCCAAGGGATGTCAAAAGATCACGTGCTTGCCCACCTACAAGATGGTCAGACTTCTTCGTCAAGACCCTGAAAGAATGGTTTGAGGCTATTCATATTCCTTTAGCCACCAGATGCCATTGAGCTATATTGGCACATGATAGGGTCCAATGGAAATGTAACTGGCACCCACTCGAGCAAATCATAGAATAACAGAATTCATGTGATCAAGTGATTAAGAGTTTTTAGCTTTTTATTAGTATTATTATACCTCCGTGAGTTATACTGTTACAAAAGTATTCATAGTTGGGTTTTAGTCATAATGTGTTTCAGCAACCATCCCTCCACCAGTGCTCATTTCCCTCTACAATGTCCATGATTTCCTCCCCTCCTACTACCTGCATCTATGACAGGCACTTTTTACTTCTCTCTCTCTCTCCTTTCTTTTACACACTGTGATTTTCAATACATACAGTTAGATGTTATCATGTATATCCTTTTGCCTATTTTCAATTATTAGCTCTACACTGGAATTATCATTTACAATAATTATTAGTACACTGTTCCTTTCTCTGTTCAGCTTAACCTTTTAAAGAGTCCATAACTTTAAGATGGCCTGGCCTATTATTCTTCTGATATTTCCATTTCATGGCTTATTCCTGAAATTGCTGGTGAAATCATTTAAACTTTTTTGTTATTAATTCCTCTTAACAAATCATTAAAAGCACAATTGGCAAATATGCTCTTGAAAGTCAGGGAATAGTTTAATTTAAACCCAAAGGTATGAAAAGCTGGGAAAACAAGAAAGCATCTCCAGTTTGGAGGCAAATGAAGAATAATGCCCTAGCTATGCAGTCAGGTAGCAGGCAGGAGGTCCAGAGCTGATGGAAACTTTATACCTCCTTAACTCAATAAATTCTCACTGTAGGTGATAAACTGTCGGGAGTGCTGCCGGGGTCTCCGACAGTGTCGGGAAGCGAGTTCCCTTCTACCTCGGAAGCCGGAGGTGAATGGATGAAGACTCAGGAATCTGATGCAGTTTTAAAAAGGGCTTTACTATCACAGGTTCCAATATACAATCCAAGAGCAGGGAAAACCTCCAGACTCTGGGTTCCCAGCTAGGCCCCAGCCAGGTGTAGGCCAAGATGGCTGCCACCACGTGTTAAGGCCCAACAGAGAATGGAGAGGACAGAGAAGCAAAACACCAAGGGAAGCCGAATGGCAAAAGGGGAAAAAGAGAGAGAGAGAGAGAGAGAGAGCTTCTTTCTTCTTGCAGCTTATTTTATAGCTAGGAATCCCCCAAACTTCCCAGCCCAGTCCATTCTAGGCTGGGCTATCTAGAGATGAAAACAGGAAAATAGCTCTATAGGAAAAGTAGCAACTTCAGGAGACCATCGGGCTGTTTACAAGGACCCAGAGCTAATTCAAAGCCTCCTATCAGAGCTGGGAGAAGCTATAAGCTAAATGTAACTTCCCCTGGCAGGAAGGATCAAATGCCCTCAGGTAATTTCTCCCAGCACCTCTCCTAATATTTTAAGCCAAGATCTGTCTGGAATTGCCTTTATAGGGTAGAGAAGGGGATTTCTGAGATGGCATGTCTCTGTACCAAAGACTAATACTAATGCCAGTTCAATACTTCTCCAAGCCTTCACAAGAGTCTCGTCTACTTCACGGTAGTTTTGTATTTTAGTTGACTTTAAGTTATCAGGGGAGCCATGCTTGCTTGCTTGGAGGCAAACAGCATTTCTCTCTGGTCTAATTATTTAGAGATCCAATGTGGCCAGGCAAATATGCTGGTAAGATCTAGCTAGTCCCACGATGATTGTGGTAGCATGAGAGAATATTTATAGCAGCCAGTACAGAATACATGGTCATATAAGACTGCCACATTCAGACTACCCCCCCTATCTATGAAGTGACCTACAGGAGGCAATCCAGGGCAGATGCAGAGGCCTAGGCTTTTAGGTGTCCTGCAACAACAAATCTGTGTGATAAATCTTCATACACTGAAATTATAACAGTACCCTTGGAATCTTCCCTTTCATATAGCTCAAGAGAGTTTGGCAACATTCTCACCCATAGCAATGTGGAAAAAAGAAACAGATATAAAAAGATTGGTAATCTTCCTAAAGGGAAAAGAACCTGCTAGTCTCTTCTCACTAAGAAGATCTAAGAAAGGTTATGATGGAATATGAAAGATCTATGGAATTTAAGGATTGTATGGAAGAGTGATAAGGTTAAGAATGATTTATCAGGGGCTGGAGTGATAGCCCAGCGGGTAGGGCGTTTGCCTTGCACGCGGCCGGCCTGTGCCGGCCTGGGTTCAATCCCGGCATCCCATATGGTCCCCTGAGCACCGCCAGGAGTAATTCCTGAGTGCAGAGCCAGGAGTAACCCCTGTGCATTGCCGGGTGTGGCCCAAAAAGCAAAAAAAAAAAAAAAAAAAAAGAATGATTTATCAATGATCAAGATGGCAATGCTCCCTAAAGCATTATTCCAATTCAATGCAGTCCCTTTAAGGATATCATGACTACCAATTTCTTTTTCAAAGAAATTGAACTTCACTCCAGATATTTGTACTTCACTTGTATCACTTGTCTTCCCATTTTTCATTAATTTGCTCAAGCGGGTACCAGTAACATCTCCATATGTCCTGTCGCAAGCAAGTGTAGCCCAAGGGAAAACTGGGGAGATCCCATATAAAATGAACTCAGATCTTTACTTATGCCACACACAAAATTAAGATCAAATGGATTAAATATCTCAATATCAAAGCTGAATCCATAAAGTACATAGAATAAAACATAGACAAGTTCTCCATGACTTCAAAGTTAAAGACATCTTCAAAGTTAAAGACCTAACTAACTTGCAAATGGAAGCAGAAATAAATACATAAAACTAAAAGCTTCTTCACATCAAAAGAAACAGTGACCAAGATACAAAGATAGCCCATTGAGTGGAAAGAATATTCACCTAATGCTGTCTACTAAGGGGTTATATCCGAGATATATATGTTAATGGCAGCACTTTACAAGAAGAAAAGAGACAACCCCATTTAAACGGGATAAGAAATTAACAGAAACTCCCTCAAAGAATGAATTTGAATGACCAAAAGCATATAAAAAATTACTCTTCATCACTAATAATCAGGGATATGCAAATCAAAACAACAATGAAGTATCACCTCACATCACAAAGACTCAAAACAACAATGAAGTATCACCTCACATCACAAAGACTCACACATCCAAACAAGCAAAATTCTCCAAAATTGTGACATAAAATAGTCACAATTTTATGACTATATTTTTTAATTTTTATTTTTACAATTACAAAGATATACAATTAAAAAGTTCATATTTGGGTTTTGGTCATACAGTGTTCTAGCACCCATCCCGCCACCAGTGTCCATCTACCAACACCAACATCCCCAGTTCCCTCCCCCCCCCCCCCTCCCCAGCCCTCCTCAATGGCAGGTTCTTTATTTCTTTCCATTTCTCTCTCTTTCTCTTTTCCTTCCCCTCCAGACTATGGATTACAAAACATACATTAAAGGGTTGTCATGTGTATCCTTTTGCCTCCATTTAATGCTCAGTTCTAGGTTGGCATTAGTACCCTTGACAATTATTAGCACATTGTTCCATTTTCTGTCTTACCTAGCCTCTGACTCCCACATGTTTGTGATAATTTCCACCCTTGACAAGACCTCCTGATATATGCTTCACTTGACCTTGGATATTGGTATCATAATATGTACATATATATTTATGTTATGCAAATAAATGCAGTCATTCTGTGTCTGTCTCTCTCCTTCTGGCTAATTTCACTCAACATAATCTTCTCCATGTCCATCCATTTATAGGCGAATTTTATAACTTCATTTTTCCTAATAGCTGCATACTATTCCTTGTGAAGATGTACGAAAGCTTCTTTATCCAGTCATAGATTTTCGGGCACTCTGGTAGTTTCCAGATTCTGGCTATTGTGAATAATGCTGCTATGAACATAAAGTAGGGATGGTGTTTCCACTGCGTATTTTTGGTTTCCCAGAGTAGATTCCCAGGAGTGGTATGGCTGGGTCAAATGGGGGTTCAATTTCTAGTCTTTGGAAGAATGTCCATATTGTTTTTCCAGAAAGGCTGTACCAGCCGGCATTCCCACCAAAAACGGATGAGTGTCCCCTTTTCCCCACATTCAAGCCAGCACTTGTTGTTCTTGCTCTTTTGAATATGTGCCAGTCTCTGTGGTGTAAAGTTATATCTCATTGTTGTTTTGATTTACATCTCTCTGATGATTAGTGATGATGAGCATTTTTTCATATGTTTTTTGGCCATTCAAATTTCTTCCTTGCTGAAGTTTCTGTTCATTTCTTCTTCCCATTTTTTGATGGGGTTGTTTGTTTTCTTCTTGTAAAGTTCTACCAGTGCCTAATATATCACTTGATCACTTGATCACTTGAATCCCGTTACTCATCAATTTGCTCGAGCGGGCGCCAGTAACATTTCCATTGGACCCTATCACGTGCCAATGTAGCCCAATGGCATCTGGTTGATTCAGGAATATGAAGAGCCTCAAACCGTTCCTTCAGGGTCTTAACAAGGAAGTCTGACCATCTTGTAGGTGGGCGGCCACGTGATCTTTTGACATCCCGTGGGATCCAGTCGGTAACGGCTCTAGTCCAGCGGTTGTCTCCAAATCGCATTACATGTCCAGCCCATCTGATTTTCGATGCCTTGGCAAACGAGACAGCGTCCCTGATTCTGGAATAGCGACGGAGGTCAGAACTCCGGATTCCTTCTCTCACTTGAGTGAGACGTGATATTCCAAGCATAGCTCTTTCGATGCCTCTCTGGGAGACCCAAATAGCATTCTCATCCTGCTTTCGTACGGCCCAGGTCTCTGAGGCGTATGTTAATGCAGGGAGAACGGTGGAGTCGAAGAGATGTGCCCGGAGCCGGAGGTTCTTTGTCCTTTTAGCTATTTCTTCGATGCCTTTGAAGGCATTCCATGCCGCTCTCTTCCTCCTGCGCAGCTCAGGTTTTAGGTCATTCATCATGTTGACTTCTCGACCTAGGTATACATAACTGCTGCATTCAGAGATGTTTGTTCCATTGAGAGAGAATGGGGCCTCTGGAACTAGTTCATTTCTCATGAACATAGTTTTCTTCAGATTCAGCTGTAGACCTACCTTTCCACATGGAGAAGATTATCCAGGACTTCTACTCAAATCTTTTTGATAGCCACATCCACCTGCCCACATACCAAATTCCACAGGATGGATACGTCATTCCCAACGTTCTCCCTTCTGAAATAAGACATGCCATCTCATCGGTAAAGAAGGGAACAGCACCAGGCCCAGACAAAGTCAGACCCGAACATCTGAAGAATCTGCCATCGGTGCTCATCAATACACTAGCTCGGCTCTTCACACGCTACCTGTCCGAATGCAAGGTGCCCTCCCAATGGAAAACCAGCAGGACAGTTCTACTGTTCAAGAAGGGAGACATTCACGACATCGGCAACTATCGCCCCATCTGCCTGCTGTCTGTCATCTACAAGCTGTTTACACGAGTCATCCTGAACAGGATTAGCAGAACACTAGATGAAGGTCAACCATGCGAGCAAGCAGGTTTCCGGAAAGGATTCAGCACAATCGACCATATCCACACAGTAACCAAGCTCATTGAGGTTTGTAGGGAGTACAAGATGCCACTCTGTCTCACGTTCATTGATTTACAGAAAGCCTTTGATTCTGTGGAGACTGAAGCAGTCATCGAAGCCCTAGTCAAACAGGGTGTTCAAACCCAATACATCAAGATCCTTCGTGAGCTGTATTACGGATTCACCACCAGGATCTCACCATTCTACAAAGAAGTGATCATTGATGTCAAAAGAGGGGTTTGACAGGGTGATACCATCTCACCAAAACTCTTCAGTGCCACCCTCGAGAACATCATGAGACAATTAGAATGGGAAGGAATGGGAGTGAAGATAGATGGTCGGCAACTACACCACCTCCGCTTCGCTGATGACATCGTTCTAATAACACCAAACATTAGCCAAGCGGCACAAATGCTGGCTGACTTTGGCCTAATATATCATGGATATTAACCCCTTACCAGATGGGAATTGGGTGAATATTCTTTCCCATTCTGTGGACTGTCTTTGTATCTTAGTCACTGTTTCTTTTGAGGTGCTTTTTAGTTTCATGTAGTCCCATATGTTTATATTTTCTTCTAGTTGCTTTGTTAGTGATGTTTTACCTTTGAAGATGCCTTTAGCTTCAATGTCGTGGAGGGTTTTTCCTATATTTTCTTCAATGTACTTTATGGATTCAAGTCTGATAATTAGATCTTTAATCCATTTTGATCTGATTTTTGTGCATGGTGTTAGACACAGGTCCAAATTCATTTTTTTACGTGTCACTCCCCAGTTTTTCCAAAACCACTTGTTCAAGAGGCTTTCCTTACTCCATTTTAGACTCTTTGCCTTGGTTCCCGTTGATGGAAGTTCCGCTTTTCACTGTTTCTGATTAGGTCCGTGAAGGTGCAAGGATCACACACACCCACCCCTGGGGAGATTGCAGACATTCTCGGAAGCGCCAATTTTATGACTATATTAGTGTGACAGAAGGACTTGTCAATGGTTAGAATCTACTACAAGTTCATGTGGGTAAGATGTAGATGAGAAAGAAAAGGAATCTGTGTTCTAATAATTGTTGGAAATGGTAACTCCAGACTAGAACTGAGCATTGAACATAGGCAATGGGATATACATGATAACCCCTAAATTTATGTATTGCAAGTAACAATGTGTAAAAGAAGGGAAATAGGGAGAGAGCAAGAGCGAGATCAAGAGTAAGCAAGAGAGAGAGAGAGTGAGCAAGAGAGTGAGCAAGAGAGAGAGAAATGCCTGTCAAAGAGGATAGACACAGGCTGGGGTGTGGGGGAAGGAAGTCCGGGGATATTGGTGTTGGGAAGTGTGCACTGGTGGAGGTATGTGTGCTGTAATACTGTATGACTGAAGTCAAAACATGAACAGCTTTGAAACTGTATATCTTATGGTTGTTTAATAAAATATTAAAACAATGATTTAACAACTATGAAGGAACAAGAGCGTAAGGTTAGTGTAAAATCATGTCTCAGGTGATCACTATTACCAATGCCAGTGAAATGACTAAGGCCCCTCTCACAAGACTCTGCCTCTGCCAAATTTTCTTATAGTATGTTTAAATAGTGTAAAAGAGAAAATCCATTCTTCTGGACCCCTATGTTATTTCTCTCTCTCCAGAACTTGTAAATCCTAAATAAAAATAGTTTTAATGGAAAAATAGAATGTTAATAAAAAGCACTTTATTTCTCCAAATAGTATGTAAATATAAGCCCCGGGTAATGGTATTAAAACTCATATTAAGTTAATAATTCTGGACTTTTCTCTATAATTCTGATTGTTTATCATGCTAGAATGATAAAAATGTTGATAATTCAAATGATTCATGTCTTGTAAGATGTTTACCTTTTTTAAATTAAAATTTATGGAAGAAAATTATGCTTTGAGGAAGAGGTTTTGAAATGATCCACTCTAGATGCCAAAAAAACAAAAAAAACATTTCAGCTTGTATGTCTCCTGAAAAAAAAATATCAGTTTAGATAAAGTGTGTATCAGAATTAAGGTTGAACGTTCATTTTGGAGCAGTCTTAAAATTCTCATAAAAATAAAATATTCAGAGCTGGAGAGATAGTACAGTGATGATATTTGCCTCGTATTGGACAACCATGGTTTGAATCTTGACTCCACATAGCTCCTCAAGTGTGCTTGTGAGACCCCTGTGCACGATGGGAAATGGCCCTGAAGGTCCTCTATCATAGGTTGATTTGGTTAATATCCCACTGCACAGGCCTGCCCAAAAGCACTGCATCTTCTGGCTTTGGTATTGGAAAGGGTGCCCTGGTGGAGGGTGCTTTGAACTGCTTTTCCTGAACACTGTTAGGTTGTCAGTTAACAAATCAAATAATTTTATGTCTATATCAATGTACCATTGGTGCCACTTTTGGTGTCTCTCTGAAATAAAGGGAAGATTAGAAACAGGACATTGTTATTCCAAAACGTGTCACAGTCATTCAAGTGGTAAAAGATATAAAATTTTATTTTTCCTTATGTAAGTATCAATTAAAATATGAATTTGAGAGTTAGAAAAAATACTACAGAGGTTAGAGTGTTTATCCTACACATAGTTAACCTAGACTCAATCACTGGCATTCCATATTGTTCCCTGAGCACCAACAGGAGTGATTCCTAGCATAGAGCACAGAGTAGACACTGTCGTCTATGGCCCCAAAACAAAACAAAACAAAAAATTCTGAATTTATTCACTGCCTTTCAACTCAAACTCTATGCCTACTCTACTTAAGACATATATAAGACAAAAATAGATCCCCCAGACATAAAAAATCCCTCCCTAGTATACGTAGCACTGTAATATAGGTATTACTCCAAATATGACAAAAATATGGGTCACAGAAACATTAAATCATTGTTCAACATCATTTTCTGTTTGTTTTTGTGGGAACACACTCAGTGGTACACAGGGATTTTTTTTTTTGGCTTGGTATCAGGTATCACTCCAAGTAGGCTCAGAGGACCATAGGAGTTACCAGTGATGTTCCCCAGGTCAGAAGTGTACAAGGCAATTACCTTATGAGATGTGTATCTTCAGCCCCTCAACACTTATTTTTAAGGAGAATAAAATAAAACTCCAAATAAGCATTAGTCCACACAAGTGGCAAAGAGATATTCAAAGAGACTGGAAATAGAAATAAGTTCTGGCAAGAATATGGTGAATAGAGGTCTGCTTATAGAACAGCTAACCTAACTGGATGCCTCATTTATATCCATGAATCAAAAAATAAAATTAACTGGAAAAAAACACAACTACTTTTATGTTCTGTAAAAGTGACTAATTTCCAGGGAGAAAAAGGAGGATAATGGGAGGGACTGTCTAACAAATGATCTTTCAAGAAGTGGGGTTGCATTAGAAATTTGGTGATAAAAGTAGCAACAAATATACACAAGCAGATTAGTGGCACTAAATGCTTAAACTCCATTTTATTTTAAGTTGATCACAAGGCTAAGAGGGAAATTGTTCTTTTCATTAGTTTTACTGTAATTTAGTTAACACTTGACTAAATTAATTTTAGGTAAATTATACAAATTAGGTAACATGGTTGCCTAAGTAGAATTAGCATTTATTATTTTGGTGTTATTGTGAAGATATGTTAATGTATCTTTACACATAGCTTCTAAAAAATAACAAACCAATATTAAAGTTTCAAGTGAAAATTTACATAGTATGGAAATTCTAATAGATATCATACAAATTGCCCATTAAAATATATCTGCATTTATTTAATTCATTTTATAAATTGGAATTATATAGAATATGAGGAAAATGTAAAAATGGGTGTTTACCAGCTATTCAGAAATTCACACACTGCAGAAAGTTGCAAATATTTCCTTTGTCAACTTAAAAATATGCATTATTTAATTTTATTTCTTGTTTCTAGAATAAATAAGATACTTAAGACTGCTTAGAAAGAATAAAGTATGTAATTCTTCAAATGATACATATAATTTCAAATATAGCATTTTATATTTAACAGATTTTATATATTAATTTATCCCATTGATATTCATTGAGAAGCCATTGTTTGCCAGACAGTTCACTATCTCTCTTTACCAAGAAGAAAACTATATATGATTTATGCTTCTGAATATAGTAAGCAAAGTACAAATATGCAATAAATCATGCCAGGTGCAATAATGAAAAAAATACTTGAGATAAGCAACTGGAGAAAATATAATTTTCTTTGTTTGATGGATGAGGAAAAATCTTTCTGAACAGGTGATATTACCATTGAGATCTAAAAGGTGAAAAGAATCTTTCCAAGCAGAGAGCTTAACAAAACATAACTAAAGAACAGTGGAGGTGATACATAAAATATATTAAAATAATACCAAAGAACAAACCACACAGAGCCTTTTGTCTATATAAAAGACTAAATTTCATTCTACTGAAATCTGAATGCTATTAAGCAGAGGGAATACAATGCCCTGAAGTGCATATTTTAAAGTATAATTTGTGTCAAGTATATTTTTGTGTAAAATATTCTGAGGTAGGAAAGTGAAGTAGTCAACCTAGAAGAGGCAAACCCAGCAACCCAATGCAGAGTTGCGTGGGCTTTTCAAAGTGGCCAATGAGAAGTGCAGATGGGAATTTTTTGAACAATCTATTTTAATCTATATATTATTATATGTTTTAAAAAATAATTCATATGCCAAGGAAGATATTGCTAGAAAGTATACAATAATTGGGAAGACTTATGCACCTTTTTTTTGGTAATAGGAGAGAACAATGTGCTAAATTCTGTGAATCCTAAACAACTGTATTTAAAACTTGTTTGAGATATTGAAGTATATATATACTAATCAACATTATATATAATAGATATACATATAAATCATAATTACCCTTAATTTTGATTTTTTTACAGAATTTTACAGATAATTCAAGAATTATCACATTTTCTTAATAATATCAAGTATCAGACTAGAGAGATAGAAGAGTTAAAAAGTTTGCACATGGATGACTGACCTGGTTTCGATCCCCAATACCACACTAAGCCCTGCCCTGAGTGATCCCTGAAGAGTCAGAAGCAAGCCTTGAGCACCACTGGATGTGGTCTAAAATAAGTAATACCCTTTCATATAATGGTAATGCAAATTATCACTGGAGCTTATCCAATTCTGAATTTCTAGGTCTTCAGGACTTTAACATCTTACCCTCAAAATGATATAAGTGTCTTTAGGATATATATTTTTAGAATATCCTCAATGAAGTGACTTTGAGGAAAAGAAATCCTCAAACACTTCATAGTTTAAACAATAAACCTTATGTTACCATATTCATGATGTTGATTTAATACTTGTCAGATGATGTGCTCCAGTTGAGACTACTCTATGGCAACCAATATACTTGTTATTCTCATGTTACCTCACTGAATCCTCACAGTAGACTGTAAGCTAATTATTGAACAGATGCATGCTAGTACATGGAAGAAACTAATAACTAGTTTTTCTCACTTTAAAACATATTTTTGAGTCATCCTGACCATTCTGGAGGGGAGCAGGTGCTGGACCCATCCAACCACACAACTGCAGCAGGCTAAAACATCCATGCTCCACAATTGCTGCCATGCTCAAGGCTGAACTCTACTGCTTGAGATGAGCCTCATCCAGAAATTAATCTGTTGAAAAACTCAGGCATGTGGGTTTTGTGATGGAAATCTCTGGGCTTACACAGTCGGGGATGAGCTACCTCCCCCATCTCCGTGTTCTTCCGGATGGCCAGACAGTCACAATCATGCCCCAAAGCTGCTATCCAGTTGAAAATTTATCTCCAGCTTTAGAACACTGTTACATTTTCGAAATTCCTGGAGTGACACCTCAAACTCTACAACACTGATAAGTCATGTAGATTGGATGAGATGTAAAGAAGAAGCAACCAATCTCTATTAACAAAATATAAACACACAAGGCTTATCCTATAACAGTATGCTCATAATCTCTTATAAAAGAACTTAAGGTGTCCTTATAAAAGAACATAAGATTATTGTGATAAAACAAACAACAGATTATTGTGATAAGACACAATAATCTTACCTAACTTTCTGCTAAGAAAATATTTTTTGATTATTTTTAGAAAATTATTTACAACCATGAATATAAAATAAATCAGTGAGGACCTGGTGGAGGGGCAGGCCTAAGAGGTGGTTGGAAAAATTGGAAATAATGGTGTGGGAAGCTGCAATGGTGGTGGAAGTGGGGTTGAAATGTTAAATGTCTGTAACAAATCATCATGAACAACTCTGTAAAATTAAATAAATACAAAAAGGTGTTCTTGGAATTCATTGCAGGTCATTAGTTAGTCAACAATATATAGTCTTTGTATAAGGATGGGCATTATAAATAAGCATAAACAATAAGTATGGGGCCATGGGCCTAAATTAAAGAAAAATTAAAATTTAATTATAATATATCACTTGATCACTTGAATCCCGCTATTCATCGATTTGTTGATGCGGGCGCCAGTAACATTCCCATTGGACCCTATCACTTGCCAATGAAGCCCAATGGCATCTGGTTGACTCCAGGAATATGAAGAGCCTCAAACTGTTCCTTCAGGGTCTTGACAAGGAAGTCTGACCATCTTGTAGGTGGGAGGCCACGTGATCTTTTGACATCCTGTGGGATCCAGTCGGTAAGAACTCTAGTCCAGCAGTCATCTCCAAATGCATTACATGTCCACCCATCTAATTTTCGATGCCTTGGCAAACTAGACAGCGTCCCTGATTCTGGAATAGCGATGGAGATCAGAACTCCGGATTACTTCTCTCACTTGAATGAGGCATGATATTCCAAGCAAGGATCTTTCGATTCCCCTCTGGGAGACTCGAATAGCATTCTCATCCTGCTTTCGTAGGGCCAAGGTCTCTTAGGCGTATGTTAATGCAGGGATAATGGTGGAATCATAGAGATGTGCCTGGAGCTGGAGTTTCTTTGTCCTTTTAGCTATTTCTTCGATGCCCTTGAAGGCATTCCATGCTGCTCTCTTCCTCCTGCACATCTTAGGTTTTAGGTCATTCATCATGTTGACTTCCTGACCTAGGTACACATAACTGCTGCATTCAGAGATGTCTGTTCCATTGAGAGTGAATGGGGCCTCTGGAACTAGTTCAATTTTCATAAACATAGTTTTCTTTAGATTCAGCTATAGACCTATATTTCCACATTCTCAGTCGAAGTCAGCCAGCATTTGTGCTGCTTGGCTAATGTTTGGTGTTATTAGAACGATGTCATCAGCAAAGCAGAGGTGTGGTAGTTGCTGACCATCTATCTTCATTCCCATTCCTTCCCATTCTAATTGTCGCATGATCTCGAGGGTGGCGCTGAGGAGTTTTGGTGAAATGGTATCACCCTGTCGAACCCCTCTTTTGACATCAATGATAACTTCTTTGTAGAATGATGTGATCCTGGTGGTGAATCAGTAATACAGCTCACAAAGGATCTTGATTTATTGGGTTTGCACAGCCTGTTTGTCAAGGGGCTTCAATGACTGCTTCAGTCTCCACAGAATCAAAGGCTTTCTTTAAATCAATGAATGTGAGACAGAGCAGCATCTTGTACTCCCTACAAACCTCAATGAAGTTGGCTACTGTGTGGATATGGTTGATTGTGCTTATTCATTTCTGGAAGCCAGCTTGCTCGCATGATTGTCCTTTATCTAGTGTTCTGCCAGTCCTGTTCAGGATGACTCATGTAAACAGCTTTTAGATGACAGACAACAGGCAGATCGGTCGATATTTACCGATGTCATGAATTTCTCCTTTCTTGAACAGTAGAACTGTCCTGCTGGTTTTCCATTGGAAGGGACCTTGCATTCAGACAGGTAGTGTGTGAAGAGCCAACTTAGTGTATTGATGAGTACCGATGGCAGAATCTTCAGGTGTTTGGGTCTGACTTTGTCTGGTTCTGGTGCTGTTCCTTTCTTTACTGACGCCGAAATGGCATGTCGGATTTCAGAAGGGAGAACATTGGGAATGACATATCCATCCTGTGGAATTTGGTATGTGGGCAGGTGGATGTGGCTATCAAAGAGATCTGAGTAGAAGTCATGGATAATCTTCTCCATCACTTTTCTAGAAGATGTGATAGATCCATCAGGGCGCCGGAGGGCAGTCATCTTGGTCTTATAGTTGGAGAAGGACAGGCGGGTGGTGCGAATGCTTTTCCCGGTTTCTGCTGAATCTTCCAGTATTTCTGCTCTTCTGTCTTATATATAAAATATTTCAAAGTTACTTTTAAGAAGTATTATCTACTAAATTCATACAACATGAATGAAGCTAAAAGCAACACAAAGAATTTTTGAAGCCTCTTTCACCTATAACTAAGTGCAGTTCAGGAGTCAACAAGAGAAATATAATCCTATTTATCCAGTTCCTAATATGTGATCCAACATAACAAATCACATATAAGTATTAAAGGTAGATGCAACAACATTAAAAACAAAAAATGACCAGGAACTTGAGAACAAAGAGCAGAACAGATGAAGAATACGCCAAACAAGATACATATACTTTGCATCTTTGGAATTTTCAAACATCATATTTGATTTATTATTTGTATGATAATGATTTAAATGAAAAGGACGGTCCACTTGTATAAATAATTAAAGCAGATATATTTAAGGAATTAAAAAAACTCCAGATATCAAGAAAACAAAGCAGAAATCTTAAAAATATCTTTTATAGATACATAAATATGCTGAAAACCACTAAGTAAATAATGATAACCTTACAACTTGTGAATCTGAACTAAAATGAGAAAGAAAATAATAAAATGGAAGGATGGGACAGACTATTATACAACTGTTTGAAAGCTTCAAAGGAAGCCAAATAAACATACTTGAAATAGAGGTGAAAAGAAATAAAAGCAAAACAAAAAACTTAAACAATAAAAAAGTATTCTAAAACCAGTCATATGACAAATTTAGGCAGCAAGTGAATATTAAGTAAGTTCATTCCCCTACAAATACATTCAAATCAAAGCAAACAAGAACAAAAATAAAGTTCTTGTTTAATAAAAATAGTTATTTAGCAAAAGTAAAGTTATTGTAAAAGAAACATAAAGAAGGAAGGTAAAACATGAAGAAGGAATAATTCTCATAAGATACTGTACAAGCTGAAGAATGTCATCTATTTTGGTGCTTTTTGTAACTTATGAAAATAATCCTTCAGTAGTCAAGCAAACATGCGAACACAATCTGAGTCCACTAACCTTGTCTGACATGAAAGAAATGTTCAAATAAATTCTTTGGAGAGAAAGAAAAAATAATACATATCCAAATATATAACTACATAGAGATCTAAAATTATATAAAGACATAAAATATATTTTATTACCAGTTACTATGTCTGGTAGTAACAACATAGTACCAGTTTTCTTACCAGTTACCAGTCTTTTTCAAATCCGGCCCAGATATGCTGATCCAGAGACTCACAGACATGGGGGCAGAGCTGCTACCGGCTCTCCCTGTGCCCAGCCGCTCACGAGGCACTCCAGGAGGGATGTGCGGGTTCTAGCACTGGCCCGCCACTCCAGCAGAGCCTCACGACAAACCAGACGACCCCCCACTCCATGAGGTCCACCATTTTCCACATCCAGACTTCCATCTCGTCAGAACTCCACCCAGTAGAAGAGCCTATTACAGCCCGGCTCATGTGGCCACAAGCAGCCACGCGGTTCATCAATAAATGCTGGATTTAGAGCTGACTACAAGAGTATGCTACCCTCATGGCAGAGCCTGGCAAGCTTCCTGTGTCGTATTTGATATGTCAAATACCAGTAACAATTATAGACCTCATTCGCATGACCTGATGGAATAGTTTGAGACTCTTTATGTTCCTGGAGCAAGCAGATGCCCTTGGGCTCTATTAGCATGAGACATGACATATGGAGATATTACTGGTGCCTGCTCGTGCAAATTGATGATGAACAGGAAGACAGTAATACAGTGATAAAGTTACTATAAGTCTAAAGCAGTGTTATATAGCAGTGGATTTAAAACAGACCCTTTTACACCTTCAGACAGTGCCAAAATTTTAAGTCTAGTATATTCAAAAACATCTCATATATAGGAAACCTAGAAGATACCACAAATATGCAAAGAAAGGTACAGATTCCAATGTGACCTGATGTGGGATAGAAATATCGCACAGGGTTAAAGGCACTCACCTTGCACAAAACCAATGCCAGACTGATCCCTAGCCCTGCATATAGTCATGCAAACAAAGTCAGGGAGTGTTCTCTTACCACAGATAGTGAGATAGGACCTGAGGACAGTTAGGGGCAGTTCATCCCACCCGCAACCTCAAACCCACACTTCCCATAAAGCAACAATAAACAAATCACTAGAAAGTTCTTAATTGTACACTTCAGGCTGATCTCAATGTTGAGAAAGCTTTAAACAATTAGTAGTCTGAGAAAGGAAGACAATCAAAAATAGAGTGTGATCACTTCTTTAGACACAAACATCCCTTTTTATTAGGGGGCAGACATTATGGTACCAGGGTTTACTCTGGGGTCTGAACTCAGGTTACACTCCTTGTGTTGTTTGGGGTACCATAATGGGTGTCAGAGGTTGAATCTGGATTTGTGGGATATAATACAAACTTTCTACCTGGTGTACCTGCTCTAGTCCAATCACAAATATCAATTTTATAGCAGAGAAAAATATCAAAGGAATCGTGAGAATCTATAATTCATGGCCATTCAACAGAAGAGTAAGTAAAACTTAACAGACAATATCTCAGAAAAAGTACCAGATAGTGGACTTAATAGTAAAACAAAACAAACTTTAATATGACTTCATTAAATATTTTAAAGAAATAATGAAAATTAGAAAGTAAATAATGATATATAAATCAAAAGAAATATCAACAAAAGAAATAGAGAGCATAAAACTGCAGCTAAACACATATTCTGTACAAAAGCATCACCTTACCTGTTTAGGATTAAGCACACACTCTGTCTTAATCCTCACCTGTGACATCAGAATCTCTCACAAGATGCATCAACATCTGCATGCCCAACATGGGACGCCAGCCAAGGACTTTGAGATTAAGAGTCTCATGCTCTACTGACTGAGCTAGTTGAATCCCTGCATGCTCTCAAGAACCAGATTACCTCAACCTATCCTGGACTTGCTCTCCGCATAGTAGGAGGGATGTGTATATTTCCTTATATGTATTTCCTGGGAATCTGTGTTCCCTGAAGTGAATCAGGGATAGTGGACTACATTCTAGTCATAATCCCCTGGTGCCCCAAAAAGCACTTTGTGGCAATATCCTTTTTTCCTTTTATGCATAGACCCAGTAAAACAGGAGGGCTTATTGAAATATAGGAGCTAAAGTTCTTTGAACTTAGAAACTCAATAATAACAGGTGAGTTTGAAAGCCTGAACGTTTGTAATATTCACTTAATTTTGGGTTGCTCTGAAATTGGCCAAAACATGAGACCCACTGAGGACCTTGCATGGAACTGGGGCAGCTTTGTGCTACTTTAGCAACACAGAACCAGGACAAGTTTCATGTTCCCCTTGAAACAACTTGAGGCTTTAAGAGAGCTCAAGAACCCAGCATAATGTCAGTATAATGACAGCCACCAAAGAAAAGAAGATGAGGGAAAGGGAAGACTTTACTTTCCTCAAGACTCAGTAGAAGGATCCTTTGGGGTTCAGCAAACTAAAGACTGGCCTGAAGCCTGCAGTGGAAGTGTATAACTAAATGTGTCCTAGGAAAGGCCAACCCGTTCTAAATCTAATCTAGGTTAAAAATGTATATCCCCACCTTTTGCTGAGTCTATGCAAAATAACACCTATTTCTAACACTTGGCTGAGAAGTTCTGATCTGGAGTTCCTGCCTCTTGTGGAAGACAAATGGATTTATCTAGACCTTCTCAAAATGTTGAATTTAGCAAACTATCTCAATTTTTATGTAACAAACAGAAAATGGGGAGATGTAATTAAATACATACCCTGTACAGAAGCACCATCCTACCTGTTTAGAACTAAACACACATCCTGCATTAATCCCTGCTTTAATTCCTTGTCTCCTTGCATGCTACTGACCTGGGCTCCATTTCTGGCATCCAGTATCATCCCACACACAGTACCAGGAGTAATGCCTGAGTACAGAACCAGGAATAACCCCTGAACATCGCTGAGTGTGACCCAAAAAAGCAAAAAAATATATATATATAATTATATATAATTTATATATAATTATATACTATATATTATAATTATAAAATATATTGTATATTATAATTATATATAATTTATACATATAAATTATATATATTTATATATATAAAAAATATGTTGTGCCAGAGACTCACAGACATGGGGCAGAGCTGCTACTGGCTCTCCCTGTATCGAGTCACTCATGAGGCACCTGGGAAGGATACGGGTTCTAGCCCTGACCTGCCACCCCAGCAGAGCCTCTCAACAAGCCAGACGACCCCCCCCACTCCATGAGGGCCTCCATTTTCCACATCCGGACTTCCCCTTGTCAGAACTCCACCCAGCAGACCAGCCTATCACAGCCCGGCTCATCAACATCCATCCTGCAGCAGTCTTTTTTAAATCCGATCCAGGTATGCTGATCCAGAGACTCACAGTCATGGGGCAGAACTTGCAGCCATGCGGTTCATCAATAAATGCTGGATTTAGAGATGACTACAAGAATATTGTACCCCAAGGCAGAGCCTGGCAAGCTACCCGTGTCATATTTGATATGCCAAATACCAGTAACAAATATAGACCTCATTCCCATGACCTGATGGAATGGTTTGAGGCTCTTTATGTTCCTGTAGCAAGCAAGTGCCCTTGGGTTCTACTTGCCCGAGACAGGGCATATGGAGATGTTATACTTGTGCCTGCTCGAGGCAATCGATGATGAACGGAAAGACAGTGATACAGTAATATATATAATATTAAAACCTAATTTGGGAGATTAGGGTATTCAAGAGAAAAACATAGTTTGAAAAAATCTAGCAGCATTTTACATAAAGCACCTTAATTAGAGGAGGTGATAATTTGGGTAACTTTACATACATATAAGAGAACTATCTACTGAGAGCATGAATTAATAATTCTTATACTAAGAATATATATTTACTTAGATTTATATTTACTTAATTAAATTAAGTAATTTATATTTACTTAGATTTTTAGTTATAGTATATATACTGATATATTGATATAAGGTTTTTCATTGTTCTGTTTACTCCATTATTTTACATTCATTTCTTATTTTTCAGGAAGAGAATTTAAAGGAAATCAGGGCAAGTCTACAGGTAAGCCTAGATTAGTGATAACAGGAATTAAATAAAAACTATGTTTTAGTTTACTAAAAAAGAAATTTACAAGTGAATATATTAATATGTTTACATATAGAAATATTCATAGAGACTGACTAGTTTACATACATACAAATATGTTCATGCCTGGAAAGAATAAAAAGTAAGATAAATTCACTTTTCCATCGGATTTGGCCAAATTTTATCTTGAATATGCACCATTTACTACATTTGTATTTCATCCACAATTAGCAAGTAAAGACAAGAAAAGTTGTAGACTGCATTCTTCTCAAACTCTCACAGTAGAGTAAATCACAATTAAATATGTAGCCAAAGACATAGCGCAGGAAGGAAAAATACTTTCCTTGAATGGAGCTGCTATAGCAGTGACACTTGTTTGAATTCCAGCATTTGAGCATTGCTAGGGGTCACTTAATAATAATGACCCCGAGTAATTCCAGGAATGACCCAACAATTCCCCAAACAAACAAAATGTGTAATGTAATAATACTAAACTAAGAATAAATATCCAAGATAAGCAAAAGGTATTTTGAATAAGATGAATAAATAGGATTAATAAATTATAATCAGGGAAAACCAGTTTGCAATGCTATTATACGCATACATGTCTGGATATATGCATTATGTAAATGGCCGAATTCTCTTCTTTTTACTATATTTTAAGGAAAAAATAAAAATTTTAGGGATAAAAGTCATAGTTTTAAATTGCTAATGGTATGAAATCACTTAGGCTATATACACATATTTGTTCTTTTCAATTACTTTTATAAATAAAAAAAAATTAACCTACTTTGTTGCTTCCTTTTTTTGTTTGGGAACACACCAACAGTGATCAGAAACTCCCCGGTCTATAAACAAGGCTCAGTCTTGGCCTTACTCAGGGGTGTATGCAATGTGAGGGACCAAATCAGAACTCCTATATGCCAAGCACATGCTCAGTTAGTTCAAAGTACTTTAGCTCAATCCCTTGAACTAACTCTGGCTGTAATTGTTGTTCTTTTAATACTATTTCTAGAATCACAACATTATTTTAAACTCATCATTATTAAACCAAATATTAATACTCATATAAACATGCAGTTCTGACTACAGCTGAGCTGATTTTTTAATTCCCATAGGAAAATTACACCAGAGATTTTTTCTTAAATGATAAGAAAAGCATCTTGCTTAGATTCTTCGGTGCCTCTAAATCCCACTTTGTCTCCTTAGTGTACTGGCCAAAAATAGCTTGACTCCATATACCAATGATAGAATCTGTATTATTTTTCAGAGCAATATAGCAATGAGGAAAGTAAAAATAACCATCTCTCTTATTCAGCTTTATTTGCTACTTTGGAAACAGCTCTGGAAAGCAAGCTCTGCTTGTCTGTCACATTTGTGTCCACATAACTTGCCAGATTTATGGAAATGTTCTGTAGTCAATTAAGTCGAAGGTGTTATCCAATGACATCCAATTGAACTGCAGTTCCAACTATAGAATTAACACTATGAAGATTCACTCTCATCAGAAAAGGGTAATGGAAACTATACCTTTGTTCCCCTCCCATTCATGTCTTCTTGAGAAACCAGGAGGAATTGATGGTACTAGCTCATGGCCTGTCAGTAATTTTTTCTATTAGTGACAGGTGATTTCTGACAGATTCCTGAAGTTCCCTTTAATTCTACAGTTATTGGAATAGAAAACAAAATATAAAATTTCAGGACAGCAGTGAAAAGAATTGGTGATTGGTCTTCACATATGAAAAGTGAAAATGAGCTCATTGATGGTGTCTGTTGTGAAGAAAAAACTGTAAAGGATATATTAAATATTCTATACAAAAAGTGTGATAATTAGCCCAGAAAATAATTGGGTGCAAATAATCTTCTAACAGATATTAAATCAAATTACTTATGATACATGAAACAAATTTGAAAAAAAATCTTAGACAGTGACAAAATATTGTTGTTCCTATATATTCACAGTGAAAATAAAATCATACCCTATGGGTCACTGAATTATGTTCCTTCATCCAAAAGATGCTGATTTTCTGTTACAGATTGATTTTTGAACATTGATGATTTAGGAATGTGAATAAGGACACTGACAGTCTCTAACCAAAATTCCTTACCATTTTAGTGCCTCATTCTATGTCTGAATTTTGCTGTATAAAATAAGAACACACATACCACAGAGACATAATGAAAAGATTGCTTCTATGAAATTTAATATAAAATGCTTAAATTTTAATTTTTGGTTTCTGTTAGAAAAATATGATGTGATAGAAATATAGAACTATATCAATTTCTCATAAGTGAAAAATAAACAGCCTACTAGAGAGCATCTTCTGTCATTTTATTCTGAGTACCTCTTATGGAATAAATTATATCTTTCTCAAAATTTATACTGAAATCTTAGCCCCCCCCATTACCTCAGAAAGTCATCGGGATTAGGGTTTTTGTAGTTGAATACAGTAAATTAGTGAGGAAGACTTCTAATATGTCTACTAAGAGGGAATATTTGCACACATCTGCACACATATGCACACACATAAATATAGAGAATGTTTTATGAAAATGGTGGCAGAAATCTGGTAAAACTTCTGTATAAGACTATATAATGCCTAAGGTAGGAACTCATATCTAGGAGAAATGCATTGAGATTCTTTTGTATGACCCTCAAATTGAAGCTAAGATGCTGATAAAAAAAAAAATCTTAGACTTTTAGTCTCTCAAACTGAATGCTTTTCTTTTTTAAGTGTATGATAGCTTCTTGTGGGAATGAATAGAGGCGATTGCAAGTGGATAGTGCCCTAAGGAGGTGGTGCATCCTTATTTGAAGTCTAACTATATTGCTAAAGTTTATCTAATCTAGCTTCTCCTGATCTAATTCACCTTGAGTTATTATATTTTTTAACACTTTAACATTATCTATAAAAAATATAGGGTAGAAATATCTCTCTATGACCTGTACTGCAAAGTTATCTTTCTTATAAAATATCAGGTCAAACAAACTGTAGCACATTCTTTTACTAACAGTTTTTCCCTCACAATTTTCCATTGTCTATTTCTTTTGAATTTTCCCCTCAAAGTTCCAGAGCTTTAACATTCCAATTACTACTTCTAATTATACAATTCTTTATAAAACTATAGTAGAATCATACCTCTAGGGGATTAAAAATCAACACATTCTTCTTGTTTAGAATGATTTTCAAATACATTAAAATTTGCTTCATGATCCTAATAGTTCTGTGTACTAACATCCTTCAGCTCTGTTCCTTCCTTTCTCCTCTACTAAGTCCTGGTCAGTCTCATTGTGATGGTCTCAATCTTGAAAGCACGGAATTCATTGTTAACACAGACTGATCAGATTGTACCAGTAAACAACAAAATGTTCTATCATATATGGATTTCAGATAAACAATAGCTATCTTTACTATAAGAAAAACCTATACAACATCCTGGGACAACTTGTCACTTGTCACTTGTCTTCCCATTGTTCATTGATTTGATCCAGTGGGTGCCAGTAACATCTCCATTCATTGGGAATAAAGTCCATTATTGTTACTACTTTTGGCATATCAAACACACTACAGGTAGCTTACCAGGCTCTGCTGTGGCTCTGGGTTCATCCTAGGGGGCCCAGTCTTTTACTCTGTCAGACCATCAACTATCCATGACCCACGGGGCAGAGCCCTGGGGGTGTAGATGAGCCTGCTTCCTGTCTGCCACCTGCAAATTCAAGTGGGCACTACAGTCAGACCAGCAACACCACGGTGTCTGTCTTAAATTCAAATATAATTGTCTATCCATTATTTAATTAGGATCAGATCAGATTTCTGTGCTTTGTTGTGGGGGAGGGGCAGTGGGAAGGTGTTGGTTCATATACAGCACTGCTCAGGGCTTACCCCTGAATCTGTTATTAGGGTTCACTTATGGCAGTCTTGGGACACCTTATGAAGTGGCAAGAATCGAACCCGGATCAGCAGGATGCAAGGCAAATGCCATACCTAGTGTATCACACTCTCCAGCTCAGGGTACTTTCAATCTGTTCAACTAAAACTCTCTGATTCTTACTGGTTTCTTCTTTTCTCTTTCTTTTTTTTATTTCTTGGAGGTCTCTATTCAAAGTCACTTTCTCTAAGAAATTTTTTTGGTCACACAATATCATATCAGGATGTATATTTTCTTTATAGGACTAATGTTTAATAATTATGTGTTCTGTTTTTAGCTGCTCTCGCTAGGATAAAATCTATAAAAGGAGAAAAGTTTCCATTCACTTTTATAAAATGCCACCTGGGAAATGTCCTAAAATATTAAATCCTTCAACATTTAATCCTTAATCCATATCATCCATATCTTTAAATTATTTGAGTTATTTTAACATTTGATAGTAGCATATTTTTTATTATAAGTGCCTGAATGATTGAGAATATTGGGTAGATTCCAGGTATTTTCAGATGCGATGTGTCCAAAATTATAATTACAATTTACAGGATTTAGAAATCCTCTAATAGTATAAAGGGAAAGATAAGCTTTTTTAAAAAAAATAGATAAGTGTGATTTTGGAGACTTAGATATTTCATACGAAAACAAAATAGGTGGTTTGATCTCATCACAGTGGTGATGAATGGGTTTTGTGAAGAAAATTCTAAGTTGAAATACTTCAAGTCATGAATGAAGAGATAATTGTGTCTCAAGGTGAACAAAAATCTTATGTGATGTTCTATTAAGATCATGAGTTACATTGATATTTTTAGAATAACTAAAGAGAAAAGATTAAAACCATGATCACAATATGAAGTAACATTTGAATGAGAGACACCATGAAGATTTAAATTTATTTAAAGAATTACTAGAATCCTTTAAAATATTTGAAACATTTTGGTGATAAATGTGATCAAATACAGATTTTAGAGGATGAGAAAAGATCATTGTGTTGGCAGTGTATAGTATAGATGGTATCATGACCATAGATGACACACTTAAAGGAAGTAGTAGAGGTCAGTGGTAGTATAAAATGGTGTATCACTGTATCACTGTCTTCCCGTTGTTCATCAATTTGCTCCAGAGGGCAACAGTAGCATCTCCGTAGGTCCTGTAGCAAGCAAGTGTAGCCGGAAGGGCATCTGCTTGCTCCAGGGACAGGAAGAGTCTCAAACCATTCTTCAGGTCATGGAATTGAGGTCCATAATTATTACTAGTTTTTGGCATATCAAATAAAACACGGTAGCTTGCCAGGCTCTATCGTAGTTTATAAATAAAGTTAAAAAATTTTAAAAAGGATTATACTGACTGTAAATAAAGGGAAAATCTGACATTTAATATTAAGCTTCCGATTAATGAACATATAATACACTATTTAGACTTTCATAAATCGTGACAAAGAGAAAAAGTAAGCTGGATCCTAGTAACGTTGAGGAATAAAGTTACAGAGCCCTGAATGTTAATGTGAATAGAGAAAATGTATCTGTCATTGTCTAATACTAGTTCTATGACTTTCAAAATAATGGATTGAATCTTGCAACAGCTGAAATAAATGAATAAATAAATAGATAAATAAATAAATAAATAAATAAATAGAGGAAACGATATATGAGGCATTAAGTGAAATGATCTGGATTCCTTTGGCACGAGTTAAGTAAAGTGAACCAAGCAGAAAACTAGGTAGATATAATTAGATTACTTAAGCATGTGATAAATATCATAACTTTATTTTTTGAAAATCAAAACATTTAGTTGTATATAATAAAGCAAGAATTATAATGCTTATTATAAACAATTGCAACAAGAAATTATTAGTTGGAAGGAGAAATGAGTTAGAAGACAAGATAACACTGGTGAATATTGTAAGGGTCAAGTTCATTCTATTTTCAATGTCATGGTATTCTTAGAAAACTTGCAGTTGGCACAAGTTTAAAGGAATGCAACACTGCAATGTTCACTTTATTTTTTTCCTCCCAATAAGGACAGAGGTGCTATTAATTAGGCACATATCTGTACCTTAAAAATTTGTAGTAAAAGTAGAATCCAGATATAATTCAAGCACTGTGTCAGAACTCCGTAGAGCTACACTGAATCTCCCGGTTCGCATTCACTTGTTTTGCAAATTCTTAGAAAATGTCAAAATCTAGACAAACACATTTTGTAGGAAAAAAATGAAAGAAAGTAAATGTTCTTATTTTGTTTTGTGATCCAAATTTATCTGCATCTTACAGTTCTGATGGAAAATCAAATTACTTATGTAACTACTAAGTTTCAGGATTTCTCAATAGAGAACATCGTTTATATTTCTATATTTGACCTTTTCTAAGATAGTCTTTAAAATATATGTTAGACATAGAAGTATCCCTGGATATTAGTTATGATTCAAATATAAATTCATACATTCATATATAGAGAATCTAGAGCAACAGTGATAATACAGCAGATATGGTATTTGCTTTGCATATGGCCAAACTGGGTTTGATCTTAGTACACTTTATGGTTCCCTGAGTTACACTTGGAGTTATCACTGAAAGCAAAGCCAGATGTAAACCCTGAGCACTGCTGGATGTGGCTAAAAAAAAAAACAAAAAAAGACAGATGTGTAGTTCTCTTACTTAGGTATTTAGATTTATGTTTTTTGCTTTTTAGGTCAGACCTGGCTATGCTCAGGGGTTACTCTTGACTCTGCATTTAGGAATTAGCTCCTGACCATATGGGATGCAGGAGATCAAACTCGAGGGACCATACGGGATTCCAGGGATATAACCAGGGTAGGCTGCATTCAGGTGAAACACCCTAAACTTTGTGCTATTGCTCCAACCCATGGAGATGGTTTTCTTATTTCTAGTTTAGCCTCTGAAATTAATTTCGCTTTATTAGATTCCAGACTATAACATTCATTTACTTTTAGTATCTAGCAATCAGAGAGAAATCAGTTACGCCCCAAATGATTTTAAAGCATTCTCTAATAAAACACTAGTAAAACATAAGGGGTTTTGTTGCTTGGTTGATGTCTCAGAATTTTACTTTAAGAAATTTTCTTGATTAAAATTTACTACACTCCTTGTAAATATTGTGACTCATGAACAAGTAGATTTAACGCAGTAGTAATGACTATTCAGTTATGCATATTTTATGGCAACATTTAATAAATCATTTTCTACGTTCTGAAAAACTAACAATATATAATAAATGCAGTGTGTTAAAATAGCAGCAAAAATATTTTCTTAGTGTTTGAGACAAGAGCTCCCCCCCACTCTATTAGATTTGTTTAAAAACTTCAGTGAAATTCTTCCTTGTTGTTTCCTAAACTCTGAGCTTTGATGACAATCCTTATTAGTTCCAGGCTTGCAACTGAATGTTTCAATCTCTGAATTCCTCAGTGCATGACATTTTCTCTGTCTGTGTGCACAAGGTTATTTTATATTAAAGACACCAACTTATTGGATTTGGGGTTCCATTCAATAAACCACATCCTCATCTTAACTTACTATGACCATAAAGACGGTATTTCCAAATCATATCCCATTTGATAAGCATTAGGATTTTTACAAATAAATTTGTGTGTGGCACAAAATTCAACTCCTGACAAGGAGTCACCATATGAAACATATTTGCTTATACTCTTTTAAAATTCCACATGTACTGCATGCTGACTCTCCTGATGTCACTCATCTATTAATACTGCAGAGCTGACAATGTGTTCAGTGGCTCGGGAGTGCTGGCTGGCAATCTCACAGGTTCACATCCAGCTGTCAATGAATGGAGTGGCTCTGGAGTGCAGGTTGGCATCCCTCTCAGCTCCAAATCCAGTTTTCCTAAGCTTTAGTTCTGAGACACTGAACAAAGCATGTCCCCGAGATTTTGGTGTCTTATACTTAAAATACTCATAAATACTTTTATAAAGTAAAACTGAATTCACTCAAAGGGCTTAGAAGTGTCTTGGTACATAGGAAGAACCCCAAATGATGAGTTACTACTAAAGAAAGTCCTCAAAGTATAAACGTGCAATAAGAGGTGCCCAGGATTGCCAGTGATCCCAGTGCTGTGCTCACAGACAGCATTCTCACAGAGGAAGGATACCACTAGAAAGACTTAAAGCTTTATCAATTGAGGCATAATATTTCGATAGAATGGACAAGCAGGTTGTTATTGTATTCCACCTGTTTTTTCTTTAAGCATCATTATAAAAACAAAAAATGAGAAAACCACTGTGAATAGAAAACCATAGCTCTCAGGGCAGTAGTCACAAAGGTCGGAATCTAAGGGTGGATATGAAGAAATTACAAAGAAAAGCACCAAAGTTTGATCATGAAAATCCTTTCTCAGGTCTCTGGTCTAATCCTAAATTGCCCTGACTCAAGCTAAACTTCCAAACCCTCAAAAGAAAAGAGAAGTTGTGTGACAACAATAGATATTTTACCAGGTTTTTTAGCCAGATAACTAAATTTTAATTTCAGAATCCATTTGAGTTGGGGAACTTTTATTCCTCATATTTCTGAGTTTTAAAACAAAAACACTGAATGTGACTAGACTACCATACAAACCCAAGAGGAGCACAAATTATTATTATTTATTTGATAAGACATCCATTTATAGACTATCTTTTCTTACCTTCTAGTAAAAAAATTAACTGTCAAGATATTCTTTAAAAGTTAAAATTCTTTCTAAAAATTTTAAGAAAAAAAATCACCAAGTTAAAAACGTTAGTGAAACAGAACCTCAGAGAGAATTACTTTGATGGTGTTTACTACATTTTACATGGGGAATCACCAAAAAGTCCAGGAAGTTGAAAATCTTTCTGTAAATGCAGCAGTTTTAGAGGAACACCAAGGTGCTGTTGGGTAAAACTGAAATATTCCCACTGCCTCTTATCCCAAGAGAACTAATATTAAAGTTGCCCACAAAGTCAGCAAAACTCGAGTGTAAAGTGAGAAGATAAGACAAAATATAGTCAACTCAATTGCATTTGCAGACCAATTTTGTGTAATTTAGGTGTTAAAAAATACATTTTTGAAATTAAGTACAAAATGCATGACAGGTAATACTCCCGGTGCCTGATATAGAAAATGGCAATCCTTTATTGCCATTTGTAGCAATTAATTATCTTTAAACAAGAAATAAGATTCTCCAAAATAATTTCCCAAGAGGGAACATGGGTCAAAGTATGTTTTTTTTACATTTTCTTCTGTTTTTATTATTTTTTTAAAGTAGAAAGTATCACAGCAGTACAGACAATCATTTAAAACAGTTTAAAAGTGTTTCTCAACTTTCATCCAACTTGGGTCCCTTCTGACTTTATTTCTTTATTGTGAATGCCATCCTTCAAGTCAGTCCCTAGTCTAGAAACATGGCTGCCCATTTGTGTGATTTTTCCTCTATGACCCCCTTCAATATCTACCTACTATTTAAATAGGATACATACCATCATTCTTTTTATCAGAGGATAAAAGAAAATGAATTAATCCCTTATTTGTTCTATAGTCTAACCATATCATTTATCAAATGATATGAATAAATTAGGGATTAATTCATTCTACACCATCCAAAATCTTTGTATGCATAAATAACTAGAAAAATATCCCAAAATAACTTAATTTTATCACGATCTTCCCATTGATGATCTATTTGCTAGAGTGGGCACCGATAATATCTCCATGTGTCCTGTCTCATGCCAGTATAGCCAGGGGCATCGGCATGCTACAGGAACATAAAGAGCCTCAAACCATTATATTAGGTCATGGGAATGACCCAATATAATTGTTACTGGAATTTGGCATGTCAAATACAACACGAGAAGCTAGCCAGGCTTGCCGAGCGGGAGGCAAACTCTTTTAAACACCTTCAAATAAAGTATTTATTGATGAACCACGCTGCTGCTATGCGCGCACGAGCCGGGCTGTGATGGGCTGGTCTGCTGGGTGGAGTTCTGACAAGAGGGAAGTCCAAATGTGGAAAATGGCGGCACCCGTGGAGTGAGGGGGGGTGGTCTGGCTTGCTGTGAGGCTCTGCCAAGGTGGTGGGCCAGGGCTAGAACCCGCCACGCCTCCCGACTGCCTCATGAATGGCCGGGCACAGGGAGAGCAAGGAACAGCTCTGCCCCATGTCTCTGAGTCTCTGGACCAGCATACCTGGGCTGGATTGAGGAAGAAACTGCTGCAGGGTGAGTGTCGATGATCCGGGCTGTGATGGGCTGGTCTGCTGGGTGGAGTTCTGACAAGAGGGAAGTCCAAATGTGGAAATGGCGGCGCCGTAGAGTATGGGGGGGTGGTCTGGCTTGCTGTGAGGCTCTGCCAAGGTGGTGGGCCAGGGCTAGAACCCTCCATGCCTCCCAACTGCCTCATGAACGGCTATGCACAGGGAGAGCAAGGAACAGCTCTGCCCCATGTTTGAGAGTCTCTGGCCATACCACCCTGAACGTGCCCAATCTTGTCTTAATTTTATAATTGGTGAAAATTCAGGTGCTACTGTTAAGAAAGGGGTAGAGTAGAAGTAACTGAGAATAGGGTATTTTGATATTAGAATAGTAGTTAATTCTGGGCATACTCTGGGCACCCCACACAAAATCTGAGAGTGGGGTCAGGGAACCCCTTCTGTCCCAGGGGTTCAGTAGGCAGTGAATGGAGAAAGATGCAAGAATCTGGCAAAGTTTCAAAATGCTTTACTTATCACAGGTTCTGGCATACAAATCAGCAATAGGAAAACCCCAAAACTAGATGGGGCCCCAGCCACGTGTAGGTCCAGATGTCTGCCACCATGTATTAAGGCCCTGCAGGAGACAGTGAAGTGGCACCAGCAGAAAAGGAGAAAAAGCCAAAGAGAGAGGAAGCAGGCTAGTTTTCATATCCCAGCAACCCAGACCTCCAAGGCCAAGGGCAAGCCATTAGGGTCAAATCCTTTCAGGTAATTTCTCCCAGGACCTCACCTAGGCCCTTTGAGATGTTAATGTTGCCTAGCCAAGATCTGCCTTGAAGTACCTCTGCAGGGTAGAGTGAAGGAGGAGCTTCTGAGATGAGCTGTATCTCAGAATACAAAGGCATGCATCTGTACCAAAGACTATTCTATAGCCAGTTAAATATTTCTCCAAGCCTTCACAGAAGTCTCGTTTTTTATTTCATGGTTGTTCTATATATTAGCCTTCGAGTTATTAGAGAGCCATGCTTGCTTGCTAGGAGGCAAATAGCATTTCTCTCTGACCTAATTACTTAAGAGAACCAGTGTGGCCAGGCAAATATATCTTTAAGATTTAGCTAGTCCTATGACACTTGTGGCAGCATGAGAGAATATTTATACCAGCCAGTACAGAATACATGGTCAGATGAGCTGCCACATTCAAACTGTCCTCCTCCTATCTACAAAGTGACCTGCAGGAGGCAACTCCAGGCCAGATGCAGTGTACTGGAACAGTTAAGTGGTAGTAAGTCATACATATTTACAAATACATATAAATCCTCTCTCATATATACATGTATATATATGTATATATGTATTTATACATATGTATATATGTATAAATACATGTGCATATATACATGTATATACATGTACATATATACATGTATATACATGTATATATGTATTTATACATATATACATGTATATACATATATATGTAAGTTCTGTATATATCAATTGTCTTTCTTCCTCGATCAGGCACCAGTAACGTCTCTATTCATCCCTGTTCCTTGCTAGTGTACCCCTAGAGCATCTTGCTTTGCTCAAGGAACACAAAGAGCCTCAAACCATTCAATCAGGTCATGGGAATAAGGTCTATTACTGTACATTTTGTGGCTAACTTATCTTTTTAATTGTGAGAAAATATTAACATTTTTCTTGATCATACCCAGGATCATTATACATGAATATGATTTGCATAAAAATACTCAATAGCAGTTATTTTAATTTTTAGAATATTATTCAGAGACTGATTAAAGGGACTAGGGAAATAGCATAGGGTGTTGGAGCACAGCTTTGCATTTTAGATTCTCAAGTGGATCTAGAACTTCATTACCAACTCCCTGAACACTAAAGGGGTGCTCCCTCTTTTCTCTAACGGCCATGAAAATAAATTCTATGTTTTATGCAACAGAAAATAAGGAAGGATTAATGGCATTGATTATGAAAAAATACCAACTTGGCAAAAAATTTTTTCTTTGTTTTTCAATTCTATCAATAAGTACATTTTCAGCATTCACTGCTACAATTTAACAGTAACCTTCAAATAAACAGTTGTGAGTGAGTATGAATATCATGGGAGGTTAAAAGATTTGAGTCACAAGATTCATAAGGCCACAGATGTAGCTGAATGAGGCAACTTTCTGGTTTATTGGTAATCTGTTCAGTACCGTGTTCTTCACATTTTGTGTGCGTGCGCTTGTGTGTGCATGTAGGAAACACTATGTTAAAACAGTCACCTATGTGCAAAACTTCTGTCTCCTGTTTCTAAGCCTATTATAATTAGTAATACACATTAAGGAAATGCAGGAGGTATGATGCTGTTTACTGTACATTCAACGTTAATGAATCAACAGCACCATACATCCAGAAAAATGATAGTCATGCTTATCTGTAAGCAGGAGTTCACTCTGGAAAGTGCTAGCATATTGTATGTAGGGTAAGGTAAAAGTATAGCAAAGCATTTCTGTGTATTGGTTCATGGAAGGATTATTAATAGACATGCAATAGGGAAAGCATTGTTGTAAGACTGAGTGCCAGGGAAATTTATGGTCACATTTCCCAGGGTCAGGAAATTGTTGAGTCTCTCTAGGCTAGTGCAGACAGACACAATGGTTCAATATGTGCCACAGTTTTCTATTTTATTAAGTGACAAGGTTCTGCTACAAAACAGCCTGTAATATGAGTCAATGCTGATGATACCAAGTTTGTACAAGCCTTGTGTTATGAGTTATACAAATGAGAAAAAAATTGTCCCTGTCTTTAAAATAAAGCGCACTTTTAAAACTAGAAACATTTCCTTTAAACATTATGTTATGACATACTTCAGAAAACCTGAATCTGTTGAGTCACTATCACTTTAACAGTTAATGGGAAACTGTCTCTAAAATGTTACCATAAGTATAAAGAATATTATATATACATATATATAAGAATATTATATATACATATATTAGTATAGTTTATATCATGACAACTATGTTATAATCAATATAGTCATTTATATTATAATCAAAATAACCCATTGAGTTGAAAGAGTGAATACTTATTATAAAGGATAGTTATAAATGTTGACAATGTTATAATCAATATGATCAAAAGTTGATTTGAAGTTATTTCACAGTTGAAGATAAGATGAGAGTTGAAGTTCAATCTCACTCTCAAAGATTCTGGTGCAATTTACAATCAACTCTCCTTTCTAGGTTCTGCATCAGAGAATTCGACAAACCTCTGGTTCACTGAATCTGTGAACAAAGAACCTAAAACAAAAAATATATATTCACATGGCTCTCTGCAGTTCAATCCATGTTTCAACTGTCAACTACATGATGTTGCAACAGAAGTATTTTTAGGGTACTGGAATTATTCATCTATTGCATCTGTCCTCAAAAAGGGCTCTAATAACCTGCACAGTGTTTGAATTATGCAGGTATTCTTATAAAACAAACTCTGAACACACCTGAATTTATCTAATTGGGAATATTATCTCTTGTTTGGAGGTTTTAGCAGGGAAGCGCAGCTACTCGATACCATCGACCAAAGACTGGAGACCGGTCCGGCTCTATTCGGGGAAGGCGGTCCTCTTCTAGCCGCAGCTTCGGGAGGGACGCACATGGAGCGGTGAGGGAGGAAGGGAACACCCGCCTAGCCAGTCAGATATGCCACATACCGATAGCCCAGTGGGTAGGGCTTGCACGCGGCAGGCTCAGCCGGCCCGGGTTTGATCCCCCATCCCATATGGCCCCCCAAGCACCGCCAGGAGTGATTCCTGAGTGCAGAACCAGGAGAAACCCCTGAGCATTGCCGTGTGTGACCCAAAAAGCAAAAAAAAAAAAAAAAAAAAAAAAAACAATTATAGACCTCATTCCCATGACCTGATGGAATGATTTGAGGCTCCTTATGTAACTGGAGCAAGCAGGTGCCCTTGGGCTCTACTTGCATGAGACAGGTCATATGGAGATGTTACTGGTGCCCGCTCGAGGAAATCTATGAAATTCATTCATAAATCGAGTAAACGGGAAGACAGTGATACAGTGATCTCTTGTTTAGCACTAATTTACATTAATTATAAACAGATGAATAATACCATGTTCTTCTGTTTCATTTACCTTATCATTTTCCTACTTTAATTTTATATTATGCATTGTTTCCACATGTTTGTGTTTAGACTGAGTAATTCATTAATGTCATATTTAAAAAATTATTCGAATAATTATTTACAAAATAAAGTAATCAAACCCAAAGAAGGATGCATACCTTTATTTATATTTGAAAGACTTTGATTACATTGTGTGTAACAGGACAAATAGTCATAAAATAAGTTCAAGAATGTGCCAGGATGAACATAAGGGATAGTAAGAGAGTAGAGGGAATGAAATTGAGAAAGGTGGAATTGCTGTTACTATTGAGATCATTTTTTGTTCTGGAGAAAATCCCTGCCACATTATTATTCCACATAATATGGTCATTGCATAATATTGAGTGAATTTAAAATGTTGTGGCATTATTTTCTCAAATTTATTATGCCACATAATAATATCTGCTAAATACTTTATTTACAGAAAGAAACCATTTGGAAACCCCTAACCATTTGCATAATCATTTCATAACCTTGCAATTAATATACATTGTAGCCACAGAATTTTCCATAGAAATTAAATCTATGAAGAAGAAAAGTGTCATATCTCAACTCAGTTTTTGATATTTTACTTAATAAAATAACTTAAAATCCTTACAAAAAATAATTGTAAGGAAATCTTAATTCTTCATTGTGGTCATATTGTAAAACTTATCGTAGCGAAACATCTTCTTTCTAGGTAAATTCTCATTCATTCATTACATTCTATGTAATACTGAAATACAAAAAACTCTACTTTGGCTGATAACTGTTAATCTGTACAGAGTTGATTTCAGCTTTCTATGGTAAATTCTTTGACTTTTGTGTAGTTTTTATATCAGTAATGCTCTGTCTGCTTTCCCTAATACCTGTCATTAGCACATTAATGTGTTTGGTTATACGCCAAACTAATTTCATGGATATAACAAACCCCAAGATTAGTTAGGAATCTATAATGTTTAGCTCTTTCTTCTTGCTTCTGCATGGAAATTTTATTCTTCGTAACAAATAGACACCTCAAGCTATTTTCTACACTAGTGGTTTCTGACTACAGAACATTTTTTGATGAAGAAAGTGTTTATTTTGTTTTAATTATTTATGACAGTCAAACAAGACAATGTCAAAGAGCTAGGGGAGAGAGTACTTGCCAAATTCACACTCATTAATAAGAGAGGGAGGGTACACTGGAGACCTAAAGCCACACACCATGCTCACCCATACCCACACACATGCAATTAGCCACTTCAATTACAGTCTCAATGATGCTGTATTTTTTTAAGCACAAAACATTCAGGTTATAAATCAAGACAGTCGTAAATAATGGTGAACTTTCTAGATGATCTGGCTATTCAGTAAATAAAAGGGTAACTACCATCTGCTAACTTCAATTTTAGGAGTGAAGAAAAAAATAAACATTTCAAAATTGTATTGTATGTAGAGGCTAGACCAATTAATATTCAAATGTATTCTTCTCTCATTAGTTCCAGAAGAAGGGCAGGGCAGCCTGAAGGTTATTAGGTGCTCATTAAAAAGAGCTTTAATGTGATAGACCAGGGGCAGAAAATAATAGTACACAAATCTCATGATACAACATTTAATGATCTCTGTCTACAAGTTGTTATGCTAGAGTTTTTAAGGTAACAGCCTTCACTGGGGTTTCAAAAAGTAATTAAAAGACATTTAATGGGATGTCATTTTTTTTCCTCAAGAGATATATAGAAAAAGTACAAAATACAGAAAAAAAGAGATCACTTCAGTCTTATTTAACTGTAAATTAAATATGCTTTTTAGTCCTTGTTTCTCATTAGCACTTGATAGTCTGTCTTTAAAATTTCACTATCATTATCAATTTCTTGAATTATCAAATTGATTTGGTGCTGATTTAATATCAAAGTTGATAACAAGTATGCAGAGAAAAATCACAGAAATAGACATTTCATATATCATGAACAAAACCATAGGAAAGATAATAGGTAATTCCTCAGTCTTTACCTTCTTCCAGAACCAAAAAATGTACAAAGAAAAAAAAATATTACTTATGGAAAGAAAATAGATTCCTAAAAAGGACTAAAAATCTTAATTTCAAGCAGAATATTTGATTTAAAAAGAGGAAATGAGTCTGACCATATTTTGAGAAGATTGAGATTTCTAGTTAGCCTCTTGGGAATGTCCCATAGAAAGGCATTTTTCTTTTTCTCACCAATTCTAAATAGGGACAAAAAGCCATTACCTTCAACTGAGTTTACATTCATATCAAAATATAATAAGGCCCAAATGAGTTTTGAAGTGTTCTTATTAAATTTATTATTTATAAAGGCACAGTTAGTGTTGCTTAATTTAAACTGTGTATATAACTAAGTAACTGATACACAGTTTAGATATTGACTGTGTTAATTACATGTTCTTGAATTAACCTTTTGAAATACTATTGTTATTACAATTACTAAAATTACTTCTATTCAAAGAGCACAGTGGTGTAAAAATCCCCAAAGACATTTCAGATGCATGAAACATAAAGATTCTGTGAGTTACAGAAATTCCAGAAGACTTTAAATTGCAATTGTGTAGAAAACTGTTGTCTAGAAAGTGTTGATCAAAATATCAAGGACAAAATATACTGTATTATTCCCAGTTACTATTTAAACCTATGAATGTAGCTTCTGAGAATTAACAATGAAGATTAATATTCTTATCTTAAGTTCAAGTAAAACACATTTAACATATTCTGTTAGTATCAGTACAGTAGGTGAATGAGGCACTTCTCATTTATTTAAAGAATTTTGTGTATGACTTATACCTATATGTATAAAAATACAGTGATGTTACATTTTAGCTTCTAGAATCAATGAGCTAAAATTAGACTTTCTAGGATAGAAAGAAACTCAGTACTTTGGCAACAACACACTGCAAAACATTCTTTATAAAATTCTATTAAGCAAATGATAAAAATTCCATTTTAAAATGCTCTTGATGTCTTACCTTTAAGTGAACATACATGAGAGCTATTTTCTCATTTTCTAAATAAATAATCTGTGAAATCATTGCACAAAAAAGCAGATAACTATTTTTAATCATGTTGAAACTGCAAAATTGTCTTCTTTGAAAATGCGTTTAAAAAGATGCATTTCTGTTTCATGATAAAATGTTTAATGTCGGTAATATAGAAGACCAAATCCACCTTCACCAAAATGCAAAGACATTGAGTTGTCCTTTTGTCAATTGACTAATGTGTTCCAGAATATCTACCAAAACTGATTTACTGTAGAATGCGTAGAATGTGACTTTATTTGCTAATGGAATTATATCAGCATTTGGAATTTGCTCAATTAAGAATTGAGCAAGACTTTAATGGTATAAGACATATCCCAAATGCACTGAATTCTTATAAAAGACAGCAGCATACACTTTGAAGCACATCACTTGTATCATTTGTCTTCGCGTTGTTCATGGATTTGCTTGAACGGGTGCCAGTAACATCTTCATTTGTGCCTGCCACGTGCTAGGATAACCCAATGGCCTCTGCTTGCTCCAGGAACACAAAGAGCCTCAAAATATTTGTTCAGGTCATGGGAATGAGTCCTATTATTGTTATTGTTTTTGGCATATCAAATACAACATGAGTAGATTGCCAGACTCCATTGTTCTACATTTTGATAAATCCATTTTTTCTTTGTTTTGTAACAAACAATATGAAGTAAGTTCGTTTGTTACAAATTTGCTAGGGTGCAGTGCTAGGTAGTAGGGAGAAGAAAAGCAAGTGATGAAGGAATCAGAGACTGGAGTGATAATATTACCATATGCTGAGACAAACCTTGAGTTACCAGATTATGGAGAGGTTAGTGATTATGTTCCCATTGGACTTTTTTGAGTGATAAAGGCACTGATAAAACTTTCAACCTCTAAGCTCCAGGATGGTGAAAGAACGTGTTTATTATTTCAAATTCACAGTTTGTGATTGTTCAGGCATCCCTAGGTAAATAGTGTGATTAACTTCAAACAGTAAAACCATGAAGATAAAATCAGCTTAGACTTTCAAGAAAAGAGTCAGAAATTAGACATTCTATAACACATTTTTAAAAAGGGATATAAAAAAATGAATGAGGATTGATAACTGCAACTGCTGAGCCTAAGATAAAAAAAAACAAAAATTATAGCCAGCAGTGAATTTACTATTTCGTTTCCGGAAAGAAACTTCCATTAGTTTTGTATTTAATATCATACTCAGATGTTTGGTCTCTTCTTTAGAATACTTTCTAAAGTTTCTGCCTGAAAACTTCAGTGGTAGATAAATTTTAGTGGTAGATAAACCTTGTCAGTAGTTCCTCACTATTATAAACCCAAACCACTGTTTTGCCTGGCAGTCCTTCTAAAAACTTAGCTTATTCAGGAAAATATTCTCACAGTTTTTTTTTTGTAAAATTCCACAGCTATGATTCGTTTTCCAGCTTTCTCCTCATCTACACCAAATTCCTGTGAAAACAATGACTTATCTATGACTTTCTTAAATTTGTATTTCCTAAATTAAGAATTATCCGTTGGTGCTTTTAATCAATTCAACAGAGTTAGACTGGCTTCCGCCGTCACCATATATTATTTCAGTACATTAGCAATGTTGATAGTCAAATTACTCCTTTAACGCAAAATGCCACTAATGTTTATCACTTAGATGGCTGTGTCCACATTATTTCTTCCCTAATGTTTTCTCTGCTTAAAGCAACATTAATTTACCTCTCATTTTTTAAAAACTTGTTGGAGTCTACTGATCATCTATCTCCAGTTGCAATATTTATCTTACCCATTTTTCAATGCAAACAGATAGTTACTATTTCTTCCAATGTAATCTGTGAAAATATACAAGTATGTTTTGGATATTAAAATATAATTGTACTAAGATGTTATTGATTTGGCAACTAATATAGATGAAATAATAACAATGTCCTTCTCTTGTGAGAGATTCCATTTATTCTGACTATAGTCATAGATCAATTCCCTTCCAAACAACAACATCTTGACTGTAGAGAGTTTCATCTATACTATGTAAAGGAATTTTGTTATCAGTAATTTGGACTAAGGAATATGTGACTCAAAACAGACATTTAAAATGGTATCACAATATATAGATGAGTGTAATAAAATATGGCTAAAATCAGTGCACAAAAGATTCAGAACATCAAAAATAAAAAAACTAAAGACCTAATATTAATAATGTATTTGTATTAAAAATGGGTGTTGTTTATACTAATTATCTTTGAATTTATTACCTATTTAAGCATAATATATTCAAAATTCTATTCTCTATTGACAGACTTCCTCAATAAGGAGAAATGATAATTATAGTCATTCTATCATATCTTGCTTAAGTTTGCTGTATAAATTATCTTAACTAAATTCTGTTATTTAGCCTGAGAGAAGCTCTGTGTCATGGCTCTAACTATTTAATATTTCCAGTCACAGAAAGGTTAAATAACTTTTCTGTTACAGCACATATCTCTCAATAAACTTCTCTCTACCAAGAGAAAAAAAAATTCATCCCCAACCAACCACAAAAAATGTTATTTTTAAATATCCTTTACTAAGAGAATATTTTATTTGTTGTGTTTGATTTATACCTTTCCTTTGCTTGTGACCTTTTACACTGCTTTTTGTAGGTAGTATCTTTAAGAGATAGGGGATATCTCCAGGGCCTTCAAATTTTCTGGGATGTGCTTTGGCCTATAAGATGTTAGCAGGCATGATGAGAACAGAGATTCTACAAAGTTCTTAACAGTACTTAATGTGCTCTGTGGCATTTCTCACTCTCTTATAATAAATAAATGCTTCTATGTGCAGCTGGTCTTAGAAAAAGATGGTGCATGCTTAGCCCAGTTCTCCAGGAAAACTACTGCAGTCAACACTGACAGAGCTTTAAGACAAGTGTAGCTAAGAAAAGCCTTACCCTCTTTATGAAAGTGTCAACTCTCTCTTTTAACTATGGATTTATAAGTAATCATAAATGACTGTTGGCTTATAGTACTCAGTTACAGAGCAAATAGAAGCAATGAGCTTGTCTTATACATGACTTGGTAAGTTTGTGTCATTGGCATACATAATAAGTGTGTGGTCCTACACTTAACTGCTTTCTGATAGCAAACTTAGTAACTACTGACAAGTAGTTTTTTTCATTAAAAATGCACCTCACCTTACATAAAAAATGGTGAGAGCAATAAGTAAAGATACTTATTGTTAACAATAAGTAAAGATACTTATCTTAACACTTGTATTATATATGCCAGGCAACTCACACATATTATCCATTGTCTACTTTTCAAATACCCACAAAAGCATTTCAAGGTAATCTTATTTATCACTCATATATAGCAAGAAAATTGAAGCATTTAAGAGTTAAATTTCTAGCCCACTGTGGTAACTTATAAGGGAAAGAACCAATTTAGAGTTAGGTCCATTTGTCTCTCAAAGGTTAGATTATGTGGCAGCTAAAGAAAGCAAGCACAGGACAATTATTCACAGGATAGAGCTTAGAATTTTGCACCTGGAACTTGGTTGGCTCTAATAATAGTCCATTCTCCCCAAAGTCTCCTCTTTCTTCTCTGTCAACTAGACAGGGTCTTATCCTCCCAAGCCAGAGTATTTCCAGTGAACTGAGCAATCTTTTTAACCTCTGCCCTACACTTTGCATCTGTCTGACAATTTCTAGATGGGAAAGAATCCTGGTGCCCCCTCCCCCGAGTGCACACACTATAGAATATCCTGTTTTCTTAAAGAGGAGGGGTTCTTGTTCATAATTGGTCTCACATGGAATTTCCTTCTGTGACGTATCAGCTAAGTTGTTATAAGGCGATTTGTTCCTGACAGTGTCTACAGAACAATAGTATAGTCTGAGATCTTTGTACTGGGATTCCAGAGAGAGCTTCCAAACACCCCTGTATCCCAGGATTACCCATAACCAAAATGTGTTGCTCTCAAATATTATTATTCTCATCATTATAAAAGAACACACTCCTTGAGCAGCTGAGAGATAAGGCAGTTGCTTTACATGCTGCAGACATCAGTCTGACTCCTGACACAAGATATGGTCCCTGAGTACTGCCATGTGTATTTCCAAAACAAACTAAGAAACAAACCAAACCACTGCCTGTGGATCAGAAGGTTAATATTCTTGTTAACTTAGACTAGGTTGGTAACCATATTTTGGAACAAAAATGGGAGTAATCCCACAGCAGATTTTGACAAAAGCCTAAATTAGATCTAAATTGCAGAAAGGCATTGCTAAACATGGGAAACTATATGTTGAGAGAATGTAACCGAGCCAGAAAAAGAGATATTTGTGAAGGTGTTGTGGGAATGAGGAGCAGGTAGTGAGACAGAGAGAAACTGTAGAGGAAGAAAGCTATACAGGGCACTGAGACACTGGGAAGTGGCAGAGAGGTAGGGAGTTGGTACCCACTTGTAAGTAGGGAGTTGGTACCCACTTGTAAGATCATAAGATCAGAAAGGTCCTCAGCACTGTTTGGTAGTCTGGCTAAATTTCCGTATGCTTTCCATGGTTTAATGGGCATGTTCTTATTTTGTCCATTATTCCAGGTTCCAGTTAGCTACTGAACTAAGAATTGAGTAATGACCCTTAGTCTTGAGGATCAGGATACTAGTTAAAACGAAGACTTGAAACTGGCAGCAGCACTTGCCTTGTAATATGTGGCCCTGAGTTTATTGTCCAGCAATACACAAGCAAAAACATACAAACATCCAAAAATATGTTTGGAGGGGTTATCTTGCTCAGCCCTCAGCTTCAGGCTGAGGATACAGACCATAATCCAGATATCTATACTTGTCACTTGTATCACTTGTCTTTCCATTGTTTATAAATTTGCTCAAGTGGGTGCCAGTTAACGTCTTCATTTGTTGGGAATGAGGTTCATTATTGTTACTGTTTTTGGCATGTTGAATACACTATGGGTAGCTTGCCAGTCTCTTCCATAGCAATCAGGAAAGAAAAGGACATTAAAGGCATCAGATAGTCAAAGAAGAAGTCAAGCTGTCACTATTTGCAGATTAAATATTATAGAGAACCCTAAGCTCTCTACCAAAAAAAGCTCCAAGAAATAATAGATAGCTATAGTAGAAAGTAGGGTACAAATCAATACCCAAGAGTCAATGGCTTTTCTATATGCAAATAATGAAAGATAAGAAAGGGATATTAAGAAAATGATCCTATTCACAATTGTGCCACAGAAAATCAAATACCTAGGAATCAGTTTGACTAAGATGTAAAGAATCTCTATAATAAAAACTACAAAATGTTGCTTAAAAAAAATAAAAGAGGATCTAAGGAATTGGAAACACAATAAAAGAGGACCTGAAGAATCTCCTAATGGATTGGGAGAACTAACATGATCAAAATGGTAATACTCCCTAGAACTTTATACAAACACTCCTGAAATGTGTACGGAATAGTAAACCACCACACATAGCTAAAGTAATCCTTGGAAAAAGAAGATGGGAGGTATCACTTTCTGCAACATCAAACTCTACTACAAAGTAGCCGTAATTAAAATGACATGGAATTGGTATAGAGACAGACCTCTAGACTTACGGAATAGATTCTGGCTATGGTGAATAGAGCTGTGATCAATATAGAAGTGCAGATAATATTTTTGCTGTGTTTTTGCTTCTCCAGGGTATATCCCCAGGAGTGCTATTGCTGGGTCAAATGGGGGCTCAATATCTAGATTTTGTAGGAATGTCCCTATTGTTTTCCAAAAGGGCTGGCCAGTCGACACTCCTACCAACAGTGGATGAGAGTCCCCTTTCTCTCCCTGTTTTCACGCCAACACTAGTTGATTTTGCTGTTTTAGATGTATGCCAGTCTCTATGGTGTGAGATGATACCTCATTGTTGTTTTGATTTGCATCTGATTGATGATTAATGAGGAGCACATTATCGTATGCCTTTTGGCCATTCAAATTTCTTCCTTGTCAAAGTTTCTGTTCATTTCTTCTCCACATATTTTGATGGGGTTGGCTGTTTTCTTCTTGTAAAGTTCTACCAGTGCCTGATATATCCCGGATATTAACCCCTTAGGCAGAGCCAGGCAAGCCAGCCGTGTTTTATTTGATTTGCCAAAAACCAGTAACAGTTATGGACCTAATTCCCATGACCTGAAGGAATGGTTTGAGGCTCTTCCTGTTGCTGGAGCAAGCAGATGCCCTTGGGCTATACTTGCTTGCAACAGGGTGTATGGAGATGTTACTGGTGCCTGCTCAAGCAAATCCATGAACAATGGGAAGACAAGTGATTATAAGTGATACAAGTGATTAACCCCTTATCAGACAGACATCAGTGCCTGATCCTGGATATTAACCCCTTATCAGATAATATTGGGTGAATATTCTCCCCCACTCTGTGGACTGTCTGTCTGTCTTGCTCACTGTTTCTTTTGAGGTGCAGAAGCTTTTTTAGATCATGTAATCCCATATGTTTATGTTTGCTTCCATTTGCTTTGTCAGTGGTGTATTGTCTTTGAGGATACCTTTAGCTTTTATGTTGTAGAGCATTTTCCCTATGTTTTCTTAGTGTACCTTAAAGATTCATGCATGATATTAAGATCTTTAATCTTTTTGATCTGACATTTGTTCATGGCATTAAGGGAGGTCACTGTCTTCCCCTTCATCATTGATGTGCTCGAGGGGTCCCAGTAACATCTCCATATGTCCTTTCTCATGCTAGTAAAGCCCAAGGGCATCTGCTTGACCAGGAATATAAAGAGCCTCAATCCATTCTGGAATGAGGTCTATAATTGCTACTGGTATTTGGCATATCAAATACAACACGGGTAGCTTGCCAGGCTCTGCCGTGCAGGTAGCATATTCTTGTGGTCATCTCTAAGTCCAGCTTTTATTGATGAACTGCAGCTGCGCAAGCCGGGCTGTGATAGGCTGCTCTGCTGGATGGAGTTCTGATGAGAGAGAAGTCCAGATGTGGAAAATGGAGGCCCTCATGGAGTGGGGGTCATCTGGCTTGTTGCAAGGCTCTGCTGGGGTGGCAGGCCAGGGCTAGAACCTGCCATCCCTACTGGGCACCTTAGGAGTGGCTGGGCTGGGGAGAGCAAGTAGCAGCTCTTCCCCGTCAGACATGGGGCAGAGCTGCTACTTGCTCTCCCTGTGCCCAGCTGCTCACAAGGTGCCCAGGAGAGGGATGGCAGGTTCAAAGGGAGGTCAAAGTTTAATTTTTACTGCCCAGTTTTCCCAGCATCATTTTTTGAAGAGGCATTCTCTTATTTTTGTTTGTTTGTTTTTGGGTCACACCTGACTATGCTCAGGGGTAACTCCTGGATCTGCACTCAGGAATTACTCCTGGCAGTGCTCCGAGGGACCATATGGGATGCCGAGGATCGAACCCGGGTTGGCTGCATGCAAGGCAAACGCCTTACCAACTGGACTATTGGTCTGACCCCAGAAGAGGCTTTCTTTGCTCCGCTTAATATTTTTTGATTCTTTATTGAAGATTGATCATATATTTGAGCAAGTTTTTCAGAGTATTCCTGTCGGGCGCTCCGGGGTCCCCGACAGTGCCGGGAAGCGAAGTTCCCTTCTACCTCCGGGCCGGCGAGGAACGGATGAAAACTCAGGAATCCGATGCAGTTTTAAAAGGCTTTACTTATCACAGGTTCAGGCATACAAATCAGCAAAAGGAAAAACCCGATGCTTAGGATTCCAGGCTAGAACCCCAGCCACGTGTAGGCCAAGATGGCGACCACCACGTGTAAGGAAAAAGCTTCCAAGGGGAATGAGCGCTCACAAGGAGACAGATCCCACAAGGAAGAAGGAAGGGAGAGTGGGAACAGGCTAGTTTATATCCCTGTAACTCAGACCTTCCTCCCACTGTTATGGAAAGCAGGGAGGGTCCAATGCCCTTAGGTAATCCCTCCCTGCACCTCACCTAGGGCCTTTACTGTGCTAATGTTTTGAGCCGAAATCTGCTTAGGAATGCTTTTGAAGTGTAGAGAAAGGGGGTTTCTGAGATGGCATGTCCCCTTGACCAACACCAATGCCAGTTAAATATTTCTCCAAGCCTTCACAAGTCTCCTCTACTTCATTGTAGTTTTATATTTTAGTTGCCTTTGAGTATATCAGGGAGCCATGCTTGTTTGCTTGGAAGCAAACAGCATTTCTCTCTGGTCTAATTACTTAGGTGTCCTACGTGGCCAGGCTAATATGCTGGTAAGATCTAGCTAGTCCCACGATGATTGTGATAGCATGGGGAGAATATTTATACCAGCTAGTACAGCATACATGGTCGGATAAACTGCCACATTTAGACTACCCCCTTATCTACGGAGAGATTTGCGGGAGGCAATCCAGAGCAGATGCAGCGGCCCTTAGGAGTCCTGCAACAACTCCCCCTGATTAGTTTACTAATAAAAATTGAAAAGGTAAGAAATATTTAGTAATGTACAGAAAATTAAGATAAGAAAAAACAATTCCAATTACAAAATGATAATACATGTTACTTTAGGATCCTAACTTGTTTTTGGACCCAAAGCAAAGTTCATGACAAAGTGTTTCTAGCTGTCTGATTATAATGGACTATAGTTTGCACTGTCCATAATTTGTGAGAGTCAATTTGCTATATTTTATGTAAAGTCGGGTGTCTGGAACAAAGTCTGTGGGGCTACTTCTGGGACAGCAATAGCGGTGATCATATGAGTATGAGTCTCTGGAGAGCAGCGATCAGGAACTCGTTGAATTGTCAGGAAAACTGGATCGGGTCTCTGGAACACGGGAACAAATATCTCGAACTCTGGAACAGGAGTCTTGAGTGCTGGAACAGGTGTCTGGAACATTGGTGTAATATCTCGAACTCTGGAACAGGAGTCTTGAGCGCTGGAACAGGTGTCAGGAACATCGGTGTGGGTGTCTTGCAGGGCTTCTTCAGCAAGGGAACACTGGCACCAGTAACTGTACCTGTAGCTTAATTTTAGGCGAGACAAAAACACTTTTCGAGGTTAATCACAAGTAGAGATTTTAAGGCTTTGTAGGGATCCAAGTCTGGGATGGAGAGAAGAACATAAAGAAGCTCCAACATGGGTGGAGCAGGGAAATAAGTATGAGAATTGATGATTTTAAAATTGATAAATCTAGTGGATCAGCAGTGGAGCTGATGAATGTAATAGAGGTTTGTAGTGGTCAGAAATTGAGAAGGTAGTAGTTGAGACATAACATAGACACAACATTAATCACAAACATAATGGTGGCCACCACATGCACACACACGCACACATACATTTGATCGATCAATATCTTACAGCTGTATATGTGACCCATTTAGGGTGATAAATGGTAACGAGTCAAGCGCTTCATGAATATAAAGCCGGCAAATGATGGTGAGAAAGTGTCTTTTCCTGTGAATAGAGCATTGGGAAAAATTATTTTTGCAAATTATTAAATTTTTAGCGAGCACTGTTTTAGGAGTCTCGGAGTATTGAGCACTGTAGCGCAGGTTTACTGGATTCCAATATCTCATCCTGTGAACAGAATCATTAGAAAAACAATTTTTCATTGATTTAGCAAACATTTTTTGTAATGAGCACTGTGATCAGAGTCCAAAGCCTCGAGCAACATAGAAAGAATCTGCAGCAGCGAAGTTCTTTTTTCTGCAAATACCTGTGAGCAAAACATTAAAAAAGGAAACTTTGAACATTAGTCCTTGAAACATATTGACATTGAGCACTATATTCAGAGTCCACCCATTTTTCCACCTTTTTTTTTGTAAGAAAGAAAATATTTAGGCTGTAAGGCAAGATATTAGACATGAACCATGATCACAGACTGCAAAACAAGATCATTATTAAAATGAACCAATCCAGGAAGTTTAAACAGCAACTTGCAATTTAAAATTTAAGACTTTATATTGAAAGAATTAGTTGTTTTCTGATTCTTGGAGAATTCTAGTCTTAACAAGTCGCAGAGGGACCCAGAGTTTCTTGGCAGGGTTATCGTCTGTAGAAATGAAAGCATAGCCTCTTCCCGAATGAGGAGGTGACCTGCAATCCATTTATCATCAATTTTCACCCAGATAGGTGAATTGACTGTTTTTGAGTTTGCATATCTTCTTGAAAGTGACGTTCAGCCGCGGTATAGGGATCTCCTTGAGGTATATTTAAGAAGTTTAAGGTGAATAATGTTAAAGATAAAGAATCCATTGGAGGCATACTTGTTTTTCGTTGCTTTAATAGCTGAGTTTTAAGCGTTCTGTGGGCACGTTCAACTATTCCTTGTCCTTGTGGATTATATGGAATTCCTGTAATATGTTTGATCTGCCATTCCTCGCAAAAGGATTTGAAGGTTTTGCTGGTGTAAGCAGGACCATTATCTGTTTTTATGGTATGGGGAATACCCATGACGGAGAAGCACTGGAGTAAAAATGAACAAACAGATTTAGCTCTTTCAGACGTCATAGGAACAGCCCATATGAACCGGGAATATGTATCGATGACCACATGAAGGAAAGGTTTGTTGGGAAATAAGTTAGTATGAGTTATATCCATCTGCCACAATTGGTTTGTCTGTAAACCTCGAGGATTTGCTCCTGCTACATGAGATGTACAATGTAAAGGAGCACAGACAGGACAGTTGCGGACAATTTGTCTAGCTTGTCTCCATGGGATGCCATGGTGTACATGAAGGCGGCGGGCATTTGTATGTAGAGTCTGGTGCTCTTCCTCAGCTGATTTAAATACTGGTGCTGCCAAGAGATCTGCTGCTTCGTTTCCTCGAACCATTGGCCCGGGGAGTCGGCTGTGAGAACGGATGTGGGAGATGTATATAGGGAATGTTCTATTTCGGAGGAGATCTTGTAGTTTATGGAGTAGCTCCTGAATTATAGGATTATGGGCATTTAAAGAAACAGTGACAATTCCAGGAAATAAACCAACTACATATGCAGAATCACTCACCACATTACATGGGCCAGATACATGGGATAGTAAATGTATCAGGGTGGCGGAGTTCCACTTGTTGGGCAGATTTATAATTTGTATGTACAGTAGTGGTCAACGAAGGACCTGTAATTCCACCCCTTCCTGATGAGGAGCCATCAATATAATACACTGGAGCATCAGGAATGGGAGAGGAGCGGACAATGGTGGAAATTACAAAAGGTGTCCTTTTCAGAAATTCCCAGGTTTTTCCAGCTGGGTAATGATAAGATATTTCTCCTGAAAAATCTGCTAAAGCTCTCTGAAGGATTTCACTGAGTGGTAAAACAGCTTCAATTTCTTTTTTAGGGTCGGGTAGTACAATTACATGGGGATCATGTCCAAGTAATACTTGGGTTCTTGATCTTCCCTTAATTATAAGGTTAGCTATCATCTCAAGGTAAGGTGTAGCAGTACGATTCTGCTTGTTATGTAAGTAAACCCATTCTAACGGTCCAGATAATTGGGCTATAGCAGCAGTTGGAGACTCGGGAGTGTTGAAGACCAAGAACCATACCTTTTCTCCGGGATTAAATCTGGAGAGGTAAGATTTTTGAAGCCGATCCATGAAAAAAATCTAATTCCTTCTGAGCTTTAGGAGTTAGCTGCCTTGGGCTATTTAAAGCAGGATCACCTTCAAGGGTGTGGAACAGGTTACTGAGCTCACAGTTAGGAATACCAAGGGAGGGCGCACCCAGTTGATATCCCCCAGCAGTTTTTGAAAATCATTCAAGGTTTTGAGCCCTTTCTGACTAATGGAAATTTTTTGAGGGCGCACTGTAGTGCGGTCAAGAGCATAGCCCAAATATTCATATGGAGGCTGCATCTGGATTTTCTCCGGAGCTACTTGTAAGCCAGCCTCTGGTAAAACTGTCATTACATCATTATATAAATTCTGGAGATCTCTGGAATTATCACAAGCTAGCAGGATATCATCCATGTAGTGGATGATGTATGCACCAGGAAATTTAGCACGAATGGGTCGCAAAACCTCATCAACAAAGTGTTGACACATCGTAGGTGAATTAGTCATCCCTTGGGGCAATACTGTCCACTGAAACCTACGTAAAGGACCTTTATGATTAATGGAAGGGACTGAAAATGCAAACCTTTTCCGATCATCTGGGTGGATAGGTATGCTGTAAAAGCAGTCTTTTAAATCTATGATAATTAGCGGCCAATCCTTAGGAATAGCTGCTGGAGAGGGAGCCCAGGTTGTAGGGCTCCCCATGGGGACCATAGTAGAATTTACATTCCTTAAGTCAATCAGCAAACGCCATTTGCCTGATTTTTTCTGTATTACAAAAACAGGAGAATTCCATTCTGAAAGCGTTTCCTCAATATGTCCTAATTTCAGCTGTTCTTCCACTAGATTTGTTAGCGCCTCTAACTTTTTTGGTATTGAGGGGCCACTGTGGTGTCCATATAGGTTTGTCAGACTTCCACTGAATACGGATAGGTGGTGGGCGCTTAACCACAGCGGCCCCAATTAAAAAGGGTTACTCCCGGTGTTAGGCTTATTATGGAGAGCTGGAATTGGTGCTCGACGGGGAGTGGAGCGAGGTATGTGGATTACTGCCCCCCCACTGCTCCAGCATGTCTCGACCCCATAAAGTTAAAGGCATAGGGGCTATATAAGGCTGGACCATGGCTACATTCCCTTCAGGGCCAATACCACGGCAGCCACCTCGCACTCTGTCGGAGAGAGAGAGGAGGAGATATTGCCTACCCCGCTCAGGCTATGGGACACTTTCTTTAGGGCCCAGTTAGAGGGCCAATACTTGGTGGAGATTATGGATATGTCTGCCCCTGTATCCAACATGCCTTTGAATTTCCTTTTATAAATTTCGATGGGTATAACCGGCCGCTTGGCCTGAGAAATTCTGGTAGTGTACCCAACTAGATAGTTAGCAGGTGGCTGGTGGGCTTGGTTCTGTGTGGCTGCATAACCAACAATGAAGTTGGCAGAATGGTTGGTACTGTTTAAGCCACCAGCTGTAGGGTGTTCGGACTGACTACACGGATCCTCAAAAAATAATAATAGTTTAGCAAGTGGTTCCCCTTTTTTTAAAAGTCCATTTAGTTGGCACAGATATTGACAGTATTATCTCTCCATGAGATTCAGGATCCAGAAGTCGAAATGCACCATAATTCCCTTAAATTTCAGCCAATCGCTCCCCTGAATTAAACCCATACTACCTGGGGAGCAGGTCCTTTTATCCCCTGTTTTTTTAGCATGTAGGGGTCTTGACTTGGGTATATTGTGACAGTCTTAGGGCAGAGAATGTCGAGACTGCCATTGCCTGATGGGGTAGGCCAGAGAGCATTTATTGACTGTAATTCTGTGGATTCTGATTCGGAGGATACTGGGCAGGTGGAATGAAGGAGAGTGCCCCTGGATTCAGCTGGGCCTGGGGCTGGCCCCCCACCCAGTTTCCCGCATTAGGGGGAGGCATAGATGTTATTTGAGCCTGCGGAGCTTGTGGAACCTGGGAGGGGGTCCATGTAACATTTCCTATAAAGGGATTATTAGAATGTTGCCCTGTATTGATAGTTTTTAGAAGATGGGCAATCTCTACGGGTGTGTCCCTTCTTTCCGCAGCTAAAGCAGGTTATCTGTCCAGATGAAGCCTGAGGCTGACTTCGCCTCCAAGACCGACAGTCTCTGGCCCAATGTTTTCCTTTTCTGCACCTTGGGCATGGTCCAGGTGGGGCCCTCCGAGGGGTGGAGTTGCGATTATTAGAATAGTTTCTCCGATTATTGTTTATCCTTTGAAGTTTATTGTTTCTCCCCCTAAAGCTGTTTGACATTTCATCCCTCTCCTGATCCTCCTGCTGTATGGGATAAGCCTCTATATCATCCTGTGTTCTATGGGAGGTTAAACCGACATTTCTACAGGCCTTTAGATACCCCATGAGGTCATCCTTTTCCTTAATACTATATAGTAATGCTCGACATTTTTGATTAGCATTCTCATATGCTAAGTTTCGTTTTAGGACTTCTTGAGTGGTTGGGTCTTGAACCTGTCTTTGGATTGTTTCACATAATCTCCCAACAAAATCAAAGTATGGTTCATCACGACCCTGGTAAATTTTCGTATAGCTACCTAGAAATTCTGGGTCGGAACCTACTCTTTCCCACGCTTTTAATGCTGTCTCCCGAACAAATTTTAAAATAGGTTCAGGTAATGTCGCTTGTTTTGCTTTCTTTTTTCCATTCACCTTCACCTTTTAGCATGGCAAAAGTTATAGTATGGCCTGATTCCTTTTCTCTTAAAGTGTCAATATTCGGTTAACCCCATCTGCATACCACATTTGCCATTGCATGTACTGTGATTTGTTTAGACAAGTATGGGCTACCATTTCAAAGTCTCCCAATACCCACTGACTATTTTCGCTCCAATCAGCTAAATATTTTAAAGTATAAGGACTTGATATTCCAAACCTGTCGCAAGCCTTCCTAAACGGGGTTATTGCCTCAATTTTTAAGTCTTCATGAATCGGTTTTACTTTATCTTTAGATTGGTCATGAGAAAGATTGCTGCGCTTTGCTCTTTGATTCGAGCTAACCTGTTCCTCCCGTTCTTCCTCATCAGAGCTTGTAGTATCTGGCAGAGGAACATCTACCCCATTGAGGGTATTAACTCTGGGGAGATTTTCAGCTTGGGAATTTGCCTCCTCTGGGTTTTCCTGTTCCTCCTCTAAGTTATCAGCCACATTAGAATTCTTTTTAGATTTTTTTGCTGGGAATGTATACACCTTTTTTCAAGTCTACAGCCTTGGGGCGTGTTTGTGAACGGCTTTTAGTTGGTTCACGCCTCAGTATTGGGTATGCGCTAGGTCCTGATTGATAAGTTATGAAATCAGAAATCTCCCTGCGTAACACATCCATTTCTTGGTTTAAGTTTTCAAGTTTCCTATATATTTCTTCCTTTTGTTCTTTCAATCTTATGTGTAACTTCCAAACCTCCTCTTTCTGTCCATCTATTCTATCTCTCTGTTTGTCAATTTCTTCCTCTAAGATAGTGCTGATTTTATCGATATCCTTCTTCTGCTCTTCAAACTTTACTTCAAATTTTAAATCCTGTTTAATAATTTTACTTTCCTGTTCTTCTAATTTTTTCTTTGAATTTTTAAATCCTGTTCTTCTAATTTTTTCTTTGAATTTTAAATCCTGTTCTTCTAATTTTTTCTTTGAATTTTTAAATCCTGTTCTTCTAATTTTTTCTTTGAATTTTAAATCCTGTTCTTCTAATTTTTTTCTTTGAATTTTAAATCCTGTTCTTCTAATTTTTCCTCAAATTTTAAATTCTGTTTAATAATTTTACTTTCCTGTTCTTCTAATTTCTTTTCAAATTTTAAACTCTGTTTAATAATTCTGTCCTCAAGCTTTAAGACCAGTCTACCTGTAGTTTTATGATCCTCACTTATTTCTTTAATCGCTGAGTAAACCTCGTCCCTTAAGATTGCATTCAATTTATTACTTTCTTCCCTCTCTCTATTAAACATTGTCCTTACACAAAGGTACAGTTTAAAAATCGCAAGGACCCAGATGATTTGTGAAAAGATAGAGTAGTTCTCAGAAAGGAACTTTATAGACTGGGCTATGTATGGTTCTGAGCCAATAAAAGATACAATGTATCTATACCATGAGATATCCATCATTTTACTCACGGTTCGGAGGCAGATGATCTCTGTCCGATGATAATTAGACCAGGCGATGTTAGTGGTGCCCACCCAGGGGCGCCAAATGTCGGGGCGCTCCGCCGGGGTCCCCGACAGTGCCGGGAAGCGAGTTCCCTTCTACCTCCGAAGCCGGCGAGGAACGGATGAAAACTCAGGAATCCGATGCAGTTTTTAAAAGGCTTTACTTATCACAGGTTCAGGCATACAAATCAGCAAAAGGAAAAACCCGATGCTTAGGATTCCAGGCTAGAAACCCCAGCCACGTGTAGGCCAAGATGGCGACCACCACGTGTAAAGGAGCAAAAAGCCTTCCAGGGGAATGAGCGCTCACAAGGAGACAGATCCCACAAGGAAGAAGGAAGCGAGAGCGGGAACCGGCTAGTTTATACCCCTGCAACTCAGACCTTCCTCCCACTGTTATGGAAAGCAAGGGAGGGTCCAATGCCCTTAGGTAATCCCTCCCTGCACCTCACCTAGGGCCTTTACTGTGCTAATGTTTTGAGCCGAAATCTGCTTAGGAATGCTTTTGAAGTGTAGAGAAGGGGGTTTCTGAGATGGCATGTCACTTACCTGACCAACACCAATGCCAGTTAAATATTTCTCCAAGCCTTCACAAGTCTCCTCTACTTCATTGTAGTTTTATATTTTAGTTGCCTTTGGGTATATCAGGGGAGCCATGCTTGTTTGCTTGGGAAGCAAACAGCATTTCTCTCTGGTCTAATTACTTAGGTGTCCTACGTGGCCAGGCTAATATGCTGGTAAGATCTAGCTAGTCCCACGATGATTGTGATAGCATGGGGAGAATATTTATACCAGCTAGTACAGCATACATGGTCGGATAAACTGCCACATTTAGACTACCCCCTTATCTACGGAGTGATTTGC